>OZ038491.1:90444894-90452394 GCA_964036315.1 Acanthosepion esculentum
ACAGCCGTAAAACGTACATATTATTCTACATATTTAGAGCACAGTTCAGTAGAATTGATACTTGTTTTCTTAGGGGTTTTTAACTTCTGATACTTTTGTCTTTAAAATATTAATATTAAGAAATGTTTGGGACTGAACAATAGTTTACACTTCATGTATATATATATATATATATATATATATATATATATATATATATATATATATATATATATATATATATATGAGATGTGCATAGGGTGCATAATTTGATAAAGAATTCAGGCGCTCTTCTCAGTACGTTAAGCAATATTGACATAAGAAACAAATCCCTAGCCAGCTTAGACGTTAAATCCCTATTCACTAATGTACCTGTTGATAAATGCATTAAACGGTTAGAGAACCACCTTAAGAAAACTGATTTTAAGATACCTATCCCCATCTCAAAATGCATCATATATATATATATATATATATATATATATATATATATATATGATGCATATATATATATATATATATATATATATATATATATATATATGCATCATATATATATATATATATATATATATATGATGCATTTTGAGATGGGGATAGGTATCTTAAAATCAGTTTTCTTAAGGTGGTTCTCTAACCGTTTAATGCATTTATCAACAGGTACATTAGTGAATAGGGATTTAACGTCTAAGCTGGCTAGGGATTTGTTTCTTATGTCAATATTGCTTAACGTACTGAGAAGAGCGCCTGAATTCTTTATCAAATTATGCACCCTATGCACATCTCATATATATATATATATATATATATATATATATATATATATATATATATATTTCTTTTCTCAGTATGAAATAGTGGTGTAAATGAGGAAATAAACATGTTAGTTTGTTTATATATATGTGTGTCTATGTGTGTGTGTGTGTGTGTGTGTGTGTGTGTGTGTGTGTGTACATGCACACACACGTTACTTTCGTGGATTTGTAAATAACCGTACTTTTATACACGAAATGAATACAATATAAGAAATATTGTACAAGCTTCTCTGTTTATTTACGCATACGCATAGAATACATACATGAATTTCAGACATTTCAGGCTTCTGCGTGGTTATCATTTCAGTTTTATGACTGAGATGACATATATGATCTGTATGTAGAGCCGTACATTTTAAATATAAATCTGGACGTGTGAGGTTATATGAACGTATGCATGGGTGAAAAGGGATCAGCGGCTATTGACATGTAAATTTATACGCAGAAGCTTTTATATGTCTATCTGTATATGTGTCTACATACAGATACATCTCTATTGGAAAGTTTACACAACCACTCATTTCTGAGGAATAAGCGCGTTCGCATTTCTCTCTCTCTCTCTCTCTCTCTCTCTCTCTCTCTCTCTCTCTCTCTATATATATATATATATATATATATATATATATATATATAACCATTGGCTATTTCCAATTTACCAAGAATCAAACAGAACGAATATTCGCCTGTCACAAGACTTGTGTCATTTGTGACAAGAGTCGCCAGTGTATGTAAGGGTCTGCGTCACTTGCAGCAACGCACAGAGTATGGATGTCGGAAAAGCTAGAAAGGAGAAAGTGCGATGATGAAGTGAGAGATGGCGAAAAGAATGTGTTTATTAAAACTGGGTGAATAAATACGTAAGGATAAATGCAGTAGTATATATATTTCGGCTTAAGCATCTCATGTGATTCGATATTTAGAAGACAAACAGAAGGCAATAAAATGGGAAAGAGAGAGAGAGAGATAAAGAGAGAGAGAGCGAGCGAGTGAGAGAGCGAGAGTGTGTGTGTGTGTGTGTGATCACTGTTCAACTTTTACAATTTACAGAGTTCTCATCACTCATTAACATTACATTATTTGTTTCTCTCTCTCTATATATATATAAAATGAAAAAATAAGTTTCTTTTTTTACAACACCATGTTTTTGTGTAAACGTTTCTTGTCGATGACAAATTAACAGAATAGATGTTTTTAATTTCAAGCATTCTAATTTGTTATAATCTACCAAAATAAGGGCCGGTTTCTTGAAGTCTGGCCACACTATAATTTCCTGGTGTGTTTGTATAAAATTTTTAGTTTTTCTTTCATTTGGAATATTCTTAAACTATTTCAAACTTTTTTTAGCAACCATAGCTATTAAAAAAAATTCCACGTAAATGACTGCGTAAACATAATAATAAGTTCATGAAAAGTGATTACGATATTGGGAACCATTCATTTAGAGAGACATTGAGCAAGTTTCTTTTCTCTTAAATACAGAATAAGATACTAATAGGGAAATAATTCCTACTGATGTGGTCTTCAAAGTTTTTACCAAAAGACATATTTCCTTCTTAAATTTAATGTGATATTGGCAGATGAGTGTGCAAAAGAAGAAAAAAAAAAGAAGAAAGTGAGATAGGTTGGCCCATAAACATGAAACTTTAGGCCAAAGCGAATTACAAAAGATTACACAAGACGTCTAGAATTTGCCACACAACTGACCAAAAAAGTCAAAACAGCGAAAATTTGGGAAGATAGAAGGAAAAACATTCTGAAGATTTCAACTTACAGACGTAATAGCATGTTTTCGCAGATGACACTGAATTAGAACCAAATGCTTATAAGACAAGGCACTGATGTAGAAAAATGTCATGTTTGAAGACATGGAAATGACACCGTCATTTATTACTCATGATACCAAGGTATAAAATGAGGAAAAAAGTTGACAACTTTGGCTAAGGAAGGTAAACCGATTGCAGTTGTACATATGGCCAACTTGACAAGCCAACGTTATATGTAAGATACAGAATCTGTCTTAGACAATATAAACGAAGATTTCTTGGATTTTCAAATTCAAACGGATCACTTAAGCCGAAGCGAAAAACCGATAGAAACATCGTAAATAAAAGGAAGGCGACCGTGTTAGATTGTGAACATTGTTCCGCCAGCTGACTATAAGGTGGAATTGTAAGATAGAGGAAAGTTAAGAAAATATACGGATCCTGCCAAATGTGAGATGAGAAGGTGTCGCAGTTAGCTCCTCCTTATTTCCTTAATCCTTCAACAGGGTTCTCTCTCCCACGAGTATAAATACTGGCTGACCTTTCGCCTCTTCCTCTTTTTACGGCTTACGCACACGTGCGGCCAGCTGTCTCGACTCAGGCTTCGGGCCGCAACCTCGCACGTGAGGCGAGGTAAAAAAAACTTTCTTTTTTTTTTTTACTTATTCCAATAGGTGACCTCTCACACAAACGGCGTTTCCCATATTCTGGGAACACGCTAAAAACAATATACGCGTTCGTACGCACACTCAACACACACACATAACTTTCCATACAAACACTCTGTAACATTTCATGTCTTCGTGTATTAATGTTTGTTATTAATATATATTTGTTTACATACATGTATATCGGTCTTGTTTGTTTCTTTATCTTTTTTGGACTCCATTATAGTCCAACATTCCTATGTAGCTGGACCGGCCAGCTGGAAATCTTAAACTAGAGATATCATCTTCACACCCTACCCCCCTGTCCTCTACAAAGGTAACAGTTTTACCCTTCATTACCAGAACACTTGGAACAGTCCCGAAGTTACTTGAAAAAGGATTGAAAGAAATGAATATCTGAAGAAGAGTTAAAATTATCGAAACACCATTAACAAAATCAGACAGAATGCTAAGGATAGTGTTGTGGTATTGAGAAGACTTGCTGTCACTTAATGGTGACTGAAAACCATCAGTCATTCATTACTGGTTGAAAACTTATCGAATAATAATAATAATAATGATAATAATTCAAAGTTAAAAAGCAACAGATTTTTATAAATACTGCCTGAAAGCTTAAAAAAATAACATATATGGACATTAACTTAACAGAACTTTTACTGAACAGAAAAACCTTCAAGCAATCATAATTCTAAATTAAATTAGTAAGAATTTTGTGAAATATTTTAAAATCAGGATTTTTAGAATAACTTTTTAAGTAAATGTTTACTACAGTAACATAGGAAGCCTTTTGAAACATGTGATCTGAATTTTTATCACTTTTAAGGTCCAGGAAATGACAAAACTGAATGTAATGAATGTACATGAAACAGCAGTGTTGAAATTTAATGGCGATGAATAACACCGCTTATATAGGGAAAGGTACCTCAGTAAATTAAATTTCGCTAATGTTTTTCTTTTAGTGGAAAGAAAAAATATATTTTATGAGCAATTTGAAAGAAAATTAAATGTTATTTGCTTTGGTCATTTCAAACCAGATTTGACGTGTTTTAATTGTCAAAGTTTATAATTGATAATTTTGGTTTAATTAAATCAATTTTGTCTTTGATGAAATTAAAATAATTAATGCTATGTAATTGAAGATTTGTGAAAAGAGAACGTAGGTGACCTAGAAATTAATTCAACGTTTATTCAGCTGAAACTATGCAAATTATTTAAATGCGAAAAGGAATTCCTTTCACAATGGCGGTATTAATATGCCAACAGGAGTCAAAGGTCACACTAGAGTAGATGGTGTTGGCAGATTATAGTTGGTTTAACTACTGATGGATGAGAAGAAAGTTTGAGTGTATGGATATCAAGGAGGTTGAAAGTAATATTTTTGCATGTCAACCATCAACAACTCTATTAAAATTGCTTGAAGAAAAATTAATTCACATTGTTTTAGAAAAATAAAAATCAGTATTGGGAAATGAAGAGCACTTAAAAGAAAATTATCATTAAATAACTATTTTTACAATAGGAAGCTAGATAAATAAAAGTACATATTTCACAACGTATAAATTAAAGAACAGCAAGGACGGAAATGAAATAATTCGTCTTGGCCTTGCAATTAAAATCTATAATTTTTATTATTCATGTCAGTTTTCTTTTTTTATTCTCATAATTTTATTATACTGATGTCTTTTCTGGGATCGTGGTCAAAGAAGAAAACTATTTTAATTGAACTTTCAGCTGGCCGAATTCCTCATTCCAGCATTCTATAAAAATTTCGAAAAAAGTAAATACGTTTTTTATATATCGTAAGCAGGAAATAGAATTTCACAAATAAAATTATATACCAGTTTTATGATATTTTGCAGGTTGTAAATTCTCAATGTACGACCACTTTACTCATTGTGCGATCCCGATACAAGAATATTCTGCTGGAAATCTTCCTTAAATGAATATTCGCATGATTTGGGAGTGGAATTAACTGAGAATTTCATGAAATTAATTAACCAGGATAGTTATTTTCAAAGTATACATTTAATTTCAGAAGAACCTATTTTATTAAATACATTTATTTAGTAGAGAAATAAGTTTATTAATTTGATGCTTTGCTAAATTGTATTCGATTTTTAAATTCTAAGGATATTAATTATTAAAACATCCTATTCATTTTTATTTCCGAACTGCTATCCTTTCGAAATACTTCCGGTTCTGTCTATTGATAAGAAATATTTTCATATCAGATTATTTCCAATGCTATTTCATGCCAACAGCAAACAATTATAACAATCAAATTTTATGGCCAGAATTGGTTTTCCCGTGGATAAGATTTTGGATCAGTTTTCATCAACTAGAAAATCTGATACATAAATGAAGAACGACAAAAAAAAAATGGAGAAAAAGTAAATGAAGAAAACGCCCCTGTTGTCATATTGGGAATTTGTCGTCGCTGTGACTATACGATAGCCTGTCTAGTGGCTGTAGCATTTACGTGCTTTTCACTGTCGATGTTTGTACCCAGGTAAAATCCAAGTTATCGAATGTTGATTTTAGAGAAAAGCAAAACTTCCTAACTTGGACGAATGGCATAACATTTTCTTTTAACATTCAATCACATTTGGCCTTGTACTTAGTCAAAAGAAATTTAAAAAAAAAATGTCCTCTGTAAGATGTTAAGAGAAAAGTAATATCAAGAGAAACCAACTGAGAACTAATAAACCTCCCAAAGTCTGGCCTGTATCTATGCAGATAATCGAGACAGTACGTACATGTACAAATAGGCATATGCGTGTATAAGGCCATCATAGAAAATGTGTGTATTTTTACCTATCAAGTCTTCTTGACGAGTCCCATTTCCCGCCTTTGTAATGATTTCATGCTCCTCCTCCTTCCTGTTGGCCTACCCATGGTATATTGTGCTAAGCCAACCACCAGCAACCTTCAGGCTTCGACACACCTCAGCAAATAACAAAAGCCTCATCGAACAATCCTAACTCTCCTCATTTTTATTTTTTCTTGTTTATATTTACCTGATACACCAATTTAATTACATTTCTTGGTAGCTTCTTTGTACACGAGTCTGTGTTCGCGAAAGTGTGTGTCAAAGTGTGCCAGTAATCATCTATATATATAAATCTATAGGCCAGCCCGCAAACGCGTATAAAGCTATTTAGCTACAAAGAGCACACCCCACGTATATACATGTTTGAGCATTACACACAATTTAGTTACATGGATATGTGCGCCTTTGTTAATCTTATAGTTAATTCTCATACATGTTCATTGAATGCAAACTTGTACTAATCTACGTATGCATAGCAGTCAGTGTACCGAACTTATTCAAACAATGTAACTTAGTAATGGTGTGCATATGTCAGTATTTAGATTGATAATCGTATTTAATTTTACTTGTTACGACTGTTAGTATATGCGTGGGTGCTATAATGTGACAGTGATTTCAGTATTTATGATTATATTAACCAAAGATACTGCAGTACCAGTGTATAAACACGTGTAAAGCAATTTTGAGAGAGTGACGGCAGATGAAGTCTTATGCAAAATTAAATGAACGAGGGCGGGAGGTGGAATGAACGGTGAAATGATAGAAAAGAAAATAGAAATCAAAAGCAAAGAGAGGGACAACAGTGAAAGTGTGACAGAAGCTTACAGTGCAGAAGGTTAAAACGACAAATACAAATACGAAAAGGTAATAGAGAAGAGAGATTGAAAAATAACGAAAATAAGCACTGCAAAGACATTTTATATGCACGGTTCTCTGTAAATTGTCACAGTGAAACAAGGAACAAGCGCAAACACTTGAACACACACATGTCTGTTAAACTTATACTCCACTCATGGCAACTCCCGATGTAGTTACACACATACATATTAGACGTGGTATATTTTTTAATACGTAAAGAAGCTGCAATTCTAAAAAAAATGGGAAGTCCATTTATTAGATTGTTATAGATTCTAGACATTCGTCAGTATATGCACGCTTAAATTAGTATAATAAATATATATATATATATATATATATATATATATATATATATATATATATATATATATATATATATATGTGTGTGTACGTGTATAAACCCACATTATATGGCATGACATATAAGTAGCTGGGTGACTACAAAATTATATATACTTGTATGCGTGAGTATGTACGTATAAAGATTTTGTTTTAATGTATTAAATTATAAAATTTCTCAGTAAATATTTGCGCTTTAAAATAAAGATGCAACATAATAAAGTGTTAGGATTTTTCAATCAAAACTT
>OZ038491.1:90457394-90544894 GCA_964036315.1 Acanthosepion esculentum
GTGTTCATCTACATCTCAATTAGTTTCCTACCTCAATGCACTAATTTGTCTGAAAAGTATAAAACCTTTTAACTTCACTGAAAATTGAAACTGCCATATTAGAAAAAGCATTTTTCATCAGTAATCACTAGGTAATGCTACGTAAAACAAGTTTCAGATGCGGATATTTATTTAAAATAAAATAGGAAAATTAAAGCAAAAATAGTTTGTCGAAATTGTCTAAAATTACTCTTTGCTCATTAAATACATTTTATGAAGCACAGTTTTTAAACCGGCCTAGTCTATATTTTATGAAACATTTCATTATTAACTTGGTTGTTAATTATATTTGATCAGCACAATCACCAATATGTATTTGCTTTATTTGAAATGTTTAATAGTTAATTTTATATTTATGATTTGATCCAAAAACAAATCAAGCAAAAGACAAAAAACAAAAAACAAAACCAAATATTGTTTTATTGTTGGGCGGCATTCTTGTTTTAGTCAGGCAAGCGGCTAATGCATTAATCAAATCTAATGACTTGTTTACGCAGATAAACTGCAATAGGATCAAGAAACGGGAAAATTAAATGGATGACTCCACACAGTCAGCAAGATCACTTTGAGAAAATGAGCTGGAATAATAATAATTATATTTATATATACGGATATCTGCAAAAAATACAATTTTAAGTAATAAAAATATATCGAATTAAAAAATAAATTCCATCAAGTCTTTAGAAATATTATATAATTATATATTATAATTTTCTCTTGTATTCAGGAAAATACAAAATAATTAAAATTGACTCGATACATAAAGTGTGATTGTATTTGAAGCTTTTAGGGAAATAATATATAAAGATGACAATACATAATAATTGCAACATCAATCGAGTCTTTGTATTATGCTTATACCACTTGCTATAATAGATAACTAGCTGGATATTTACCAAGTAGAGATAAATATATCGCCAAACTATTGGTATGGTAAGTAACAAAATCACATTCAGTACGGAAATATATTTAATCACTGGGCATCTCAATTTACGAACACAAGATTCTATCGACGGAAAGGTGACAGGATATAGGTTTTGTCTTTAAAAATATCATTTTTTGGCGGTTAGGAAAAACACCAAATATATTTGTTCTACACTTGGCCACACATCTACTTCTTATATATATATATATATATATATATATATATATATGTGTGTGTGTGTGTGTGTTTAAGAGAGAGAGAGAGAGGTGCACAGAGAATCCACTCAGAGACATAGGCGATTACTGGATAAAATGCAAAATATTTTTACAGGACTCAATCAACGCAATGCAATGTATTTACGTGTAGCAATTTGGGAGTGGATTATCCCTTCCTTGTTGATGTAAATGACCTAAAGGAGGCGAAAATAAAACAACAGGCCCAGTTGGCAATGACAAGGAAGAGATGCGGCGCTGAAACGTTCCGGCAGGAGTGGTCCATATTTGGATGTGCTTTCTCTCTCTCAAAATGATGAATGCATGATGGGGAAAAAAGGATATCTGCATTGCAAAGTTTACACGTCAAGGCACATGGGAAGAGTACCACGTGTATGCTACGGAACTGCGAGCTTGTGTGTATCTGGATATTTGTTCAAATGTCTTTGCAGAATGTTTGTAGATACAAATACATGTTACTTAACGTTTTACGATCGATGCAATTTATAACGTATTGAGAATTTTACTCAATGACTGCATATATTGTTAAGTGGTTAAGTGAATAGGTTCTAGTAAACAAAGGTGTCTATATATGTGTGCGTGTGTTAATATGTAAGAATAAAATATCAAGATGAATATGAAAAAGAAACATCAATAGATAAAATATGAAGAAAAATGTATGAACACATAAAATGGTTCCAGAAATAAGTAAACCGACAGATGAAAACATTTAAAATTATAAAATAAATTATGATCAATAACAAATGAAAAACAAAACGTTTCTCCAAGAGATATTATGACTATGAAAGAAAAGGTGGAAAGTAAATGGTCAAATGAATATGATCTAACAATAATCTGTTTTAGGTAGGAGCAGATTGCTGTACTAAGAATAACGTATTTCTCTATTATATATGATAAATATTGTTTTGTAGATTTTGAAATCGTGTGTAGGTAGGAAGGATGTGAATGAATTTCAGTATTCATATAATTACTACACAGTCATCTTGGCATTCGGGGTAATTTGGATATTATTAAAATGTGTATCTCACTTGATATTGATATGACATATTTGGGTCGACCGTGAAAATTGAAAATGTGATAACATGGAAAATATAAACATACTCTGAACTCCTTGTAAATATGATAAGAAAAACATCAATCGAAGAATGCAAATTTATGACATATTCAAATATACCAAATAAATATAAGCAGATAAGAACAAAAATTGGAGCTAGGAAAAGAATTTAAAACATGAAAATTTTAAAATTATTTCGCAAAAGTTAAAAAGTAGAAGTGAAAGCAAAGGATTAATATTTAGTGCTTTTCAAAACTGATATTCTCTAGTTCAGAATCTTTAGTGAAAAGCGACTGCGAGTGAGGTTTGCAAAGGAAAACACAAAAATGTTAAGATACACGAGAAAAATAACAAGAAACATAAAAAATATTTTAGCTATTTCATATACATTATATATATAACATAGGTAAATGAATAAGATGAAAAACTGAAATACAACAAACGAAATGTTGTGTTTACGTTGAAACGATAAAAAGAAAACAACGTTTAAATTTTGATGTTCGATGTATATCGATCTTATTGAGATTTTTATTGCTTTTATTTTTATTGTGTTTTTTAATTATCCCACGTCGTATTAGTAATATATTAATAATTTTGTGAAGAAAGTAGATATGTTGTATGATCTTGGGCATTAGTTTACTGTAGAATATTCCAAGATTAGGGTACTTGCAATATGTTTTTGTCTTGATCAGTTTATTTCTCTTTAATAAGAACCGCATTTTTAAATTGGAATCATTATAATACCGACTGCAATGAACGACTAATGGATTGAATGTATTATTTTGTAAAGGATTCCTTTAGTGTTTTTATAATATTTTATCTAAGTTTCTACATGTTTCACTAATGTATTTCATGGGACATTTTTTGCAATTTATTTTGGATATTACTGGCCCATTTTACACTGCGTTGATTAAATCTTTTGTTGGTTTAAAAGTAATTGTGATAAAGTTTAAAATTGGATAAATACTTTTCGTTTATAATCAGTATGGATTTGGTAATTAATATTATGTGTCTATTTTTATCAACATTGTTTTTATTATTTTGTTTTTGTGCATTCTGTAAGCTTTTCACTTTGTGCTATACATGAAATAATTGGGATACTGGAAGAGTTCCAAATTATTTTCAGTATATTGTCTTCATTATGTAAATAGTGTGGGGGGTTACAAATTCTCAGCGCTCTTAAGAAACCTATCTTTTTTATGCGGCGTGTCCCTTCAGGACGTAGATGTCATAGCTTTCCACAACTTTCTGTCGCTTGTAGCGCTCAATAGACTTTGTCATTGTTATTTCTCCTAAGCCTTGTTCCGCCATCCATTTACACAAGCTCATTAAGGATGTTGCGATGTTTTCTTCTGTCACTCTTGTCCTCTATCTGTGCCTGAGTATCAGATTTTTCAAGCCCTCCATGTTCATTATATACCCTAGAAACCGCAACTGTTTCTTCCTGATGTTAAGCATTAGTTTCGTTTTTGTTTCCATTTTCTCCAAAACTTCGTCATTACTCACATGTTCGGTCCTTGGTAGCCTCAGTATCCTCCTGTAGATTTTTTTGTTGCGTGTTTATGAATAAGTTTTGTTTTTCTCTTGACACTTAATTTTGGCTCATTCAATGCAGTTTAATATTATATCCATAAATTGTTTTATTTTTCTGTTTCATAATTAAATTCAGTTGTAGGTTCGACGTTGCTTAATTTATTAACAAAATATCAGGTAATATTTTTGCAAGGATACATCAATCACATAATTCGATTCTTTAGATAAAAGACAATACGTAAAATATGTAAATATGTACCTCAATTTAGCCCTAAGATTATGGTAGCTTTTCATGTTTCACACTTCTATTGAATGTATCATATGACAGGTGTTTGATTTAACGATTGAATTGATTATAGCAGGAATATCGTTGATACCAGTGGTAATTAACGACCTGCGCCTAAGTGCTTTTATGAATGATAACTGTATTAAGAATCAGGGTACCCGATTCGAATCATATTCTTACCTGTGATGAAATATTAGTATCTTAAACTAATTTACGTATAAAGATGGAGTGCTAAAAACAGTTGGTTAAGTATGGGGAAATGATAATCACTTGATCATTATTATCCATTGACGCATTAATTTTTAATATAAAAGACAAGAAAAAGAAGTTGCATTTAAAAGGCTGGTTGAAGAGCTGGGCGTACAATGTAGGCTGACAGCAATTCCTTTTATGAAGATGTTAGTGTTTCCGTCAACAAATTAATTCACATAATGTGGAGCATGAGTTCAGTGTTCTCTATTTTGTTGTTGGAAAACATAAGCTTAAAGTCATTTCTTTGGTGAAGGTATTCAAGGCTGTAAACATGAGATTGCCTTTTGATATCGTCGACAAATCTAGCTATTCTTTGTGCCATTTAGTCCCTTCAGTTCGTTGGCAATCACAGCTCTCTACAACTTCCTGTCCTTTGTGTCTCTTAGTAAGCTTTGTCTTTTTGTTAACTTTCCTAATCACTGTACTGCCAATCATTTTCACAAGATCATTAGGTAGGTTATTAAGTGATTCCCTCTGTCTCTCTTGTCTTCAATATGTCCTGTGAGTATCAAATTCTCCAAACTCTTTTCTCATTATGTTCCCTAGATATTTCAATTGTCTTTTGCTGATTCTAAGTATAAGAGTATTTTTATTTCCGATTTCCCTAAAACTTTCTCGTTACTTACATTGTACAGTCCATGAGGTTTCTAAGCATTCTTCTGTAGAACCACATTTCCGTTGTCTCAAGTCTCTTCTACATCTGTGAGGAAATTGTCTAGCATTCATTACCATATATGACTAATATTGCATAACTGTTCAGTATTCTTTGTTTCTTATTACTTTACTCAACTTTTGGAATATATCTTTCGCTATTCCAATGCGCCTTCGGATTTCGGTGTTACATTATCCGTTCTCTGTTAAAACACGCCATTTTTGGTATTTGCTAGATTTTGGTATTTGCTAGATTTTGGTATCTCCAATTTCTAGTTTCCATCTTGGGCTGTTTTTTTGTTTTTTTGCAGACAACCATTCTGTTTTCTTACAATGGATCTTTACTTATCTCTTTCGCTTTCATTTACTACCTTCTGTAGAAGTTCTTGTAGCTTCCTTTCCGTGTCTGCTATCAACCCCGTGTTATCTGAATATCGTATGTTATTAGATTGTGGCTGCTAGTAATGAATACTATTAGGACTTCTAATGCTCTCAGGATTGCTTCAATGTGAAGATTGAATAAATTCGGTGAGAAGATATCCTTTTCTTACACCACTTTCCATTTGTAAGTATTTTTCTTCCTCTATTCTCGGCGTTCTCTCTTGATTTTACGCATCCTCCCGATTAAGTGGAGAAAATAATGGAAATTTTGTCAGTGACAGGTACAGAGTCATATATGAAGGCGGAGAGAAAGAAAATGAAAGGGAATAGGACTAGACCAAGACATGAAAAATGTGTTCTGGGATGCTGTTAGCAATCTCACAGGATTCTCATAGTTAAACTGAAAGTGAAGACTTAATATATACATTGTAGTTGTATATGTAGCAACAGCACAAAGAGGGCGGATAAGGCGACATCGAAATCCAAAGATACATTAGAATAGCCTTCCAAAAGCTAAACAAAATTTGGTTAGAAACAAAGAAAAGTGCACTGGACATTTGTAATATCGGTCCTTCTATATGCTGGACAATCTCTTCGCGGTGAAGACGAGGTTTAAAGGAACTGAAATGTGGTTTTCTACGGAAGAATGCTGAGAATTCTATAGATTGAACAAATGAGTAACGAGGAAGGTTTAGGGAAAATGGAAACAAAAAAGAACAGTTATACTGAGAATCAGAAAGAGAAAATTGAAATTTCTAGGGCACAAATTGAGAAAAGAGTTTGGAGACTTTGACACTCACATGGCATATTGAAGGCACGAGAAACAGATGGAAGAGCAGCTAATATCCTACCTGATGATGTTATATTATATATTTTATCAATAAGATTCTTTTTTGATATTTATAAATTTTAGTTTTCAAATGCATTCATTTCTTCCCACCTCCGCACTTAATTTTCACTTTGGTTTCTTTTTCTCCTACTTACGATTCTGTGGAATCCTTAGAACTTGTCTTTACCGACAGACATAGATTTGATGTCATATCTCCCGAAGAGTTTTACTTGTACGACACTTGCATTCTTCCTCTGGGGATCATCTCAGACATTCAAAAGCTCCTAGCATTATGCACTGGCAGATGTATATTCTAGTGTCACTTCTCTTTAAATACACTCAATAAATGATATATACACAGAGATGAGCCAAGAACAAACAATCCCAGTTTGAGATTGTCACAAAGAAGTGAGTGGAGACAGAAAGAAAAAGAGAAGAGAGATGACAAGAAAAATGTGACGTTTACTGAAATTTATTATCTTGAAATCACTTTTGCTGCCCAAATGAACATGTAAAATTGGATATGCACAGAAATATCGACATAGGTACATTAAAGCATAAATGAATTGGACTCTTCTTGTGAGTGTCCATACATATGGCCGTTAACAGATTATTTGAATAATGAAAAAAAGAAAAGAATTATATATACTTAAAATATTCAGTTTTGTATGGAAGGTAGTGTGTTGTCCACACGCCACAAATGGTTTAATAGTCACATGGCATAATAGCTTAAAGCGTTGGGTAAAGCCCATTTAGTTTCCTGGCAGTTGTGTGTTCAATCTCTGGCTTATAGACGTGTGCAGTGGAAGAAACAGATGAATGACACAAAAACAAATAGATTGGAGAGGTTTAACTGATGGGAGTTACCCTTAAGCATGTCAAGTGGATTGAGGACATTCTACACACGTAGAATGAAGGGGTTCGGTTAAAAATTCTGTAAAAGTACAATGAAACTCACCTGAAGAAGGACAGAAAATGAAGCAGCCAAATCGTAAGTAAAATGAGTATACGTGTTCAAATAGAAAAAAAAACATAACGCGCGTGCGTGTGTGAGAGAGAGAGAGATTGATTCGAACACGGGTGTTGAAAAACTCGTACTTAATAATGTACGGGGATATGACCTTACAAATAATTTCAGATAATTTTTGGATCTTAAGTTTCATTTAAAAAAAAAGAAAATAAGTAGAAAGAAAAATACCCGCAACATCTAGTTGATCCGTAACATAACACGACAAGTACTTATATACGCATTGCTTGGTTAATATCTGATAACAATAGATTAAGATTTACATTTTGGGAAACAAATTTTTTCATTCGATTTTATAAATAAATCAATTGGATACAATTATGGATATGTGGCATTTTTGCAAATTAAGAGGCGACGTATAATCTCATCGGTATAAAGGTGTATTTATTCTTTGTAGGGCTACGATTAAATGCAAAAATAGCAAAGCATCTCAGATTGAATACATTATGCAAATGGAAATTTATTCACAAAAAGGAAAAAAGCTCACATGAAATGCAAATCTTGGCTAAGAAAATTTATTTAACATATTTCACGGCATGAGTTGGGTTTGAAACAAAACTAATATTATGGCAGACTTCATTAGATTTATTTTTAGGTAGATATCGCTTCTGTCAACCATTTATTTTGCGCTTTTTATCTACGGTTTGCTGCTGATCGATAAAAAATGTCTTATCACATAAAGAAACAGTTGTTAGGATATATATGTAAAATATCTTTAATCAAACAGCCACGGGATTTATACTTACTTTCCAAGTCAATACATAATATTTAGAATTGATTATTTCTAGATGCGATTTTGGTACAACAGGAATTTTACACGTTTAAATAAAATAATAAGAAAATGAAGAGGCTCAATGCTGTGATTTTAATGATTGTAATTGTAATGTGAAACACTTGATGTAAGCAATAGAAGCAAACACTGTCATATTGCAAAGGACCAAAGAGAATTAGAAGCTAGAGAAAACTTGGACCATAAAAATGCAATAAATCTTTAAAAGCTGATAAATATAGTTAGAATGATATAGAAAGATATGTGCAAGAAATCAATATTTGTTAAAATATAACATCTTATTGGTTGATATATTTCCTGCATGATTTGATATATTTCCTACATCCGAGAGGAACATCATTATTTCAGCGAGCACTCCCCAAAAGTATTGCTGTTTTGGGAATTATGCAATTACTAAAGTGTTTCTATTAATCTCAAAGGTATGCTATTTTATATTATCTTTAAAGAGTGATTAGTATCATATAGATTAATGTCTCAGACTACTAAATATAATACACAAATTATTTTTGTATTCATATTAAAATAATACAAAATTTATCGTCACAGATTATTTTAATTGTCATATTGAAACATAATTATGAATATCTTTTTTGTTCGATTTCATGTTCCATGTTTGTTTTTTTTTCTTTTTCAGGAGAACTAGCAAGTGAGCATTGTCCCGCTTCGATGACTACTGATAACACCGATTTTCCTCCAAGTGCAGTTCGCTTGGCATCGAAGCAGGTAAATTTAATGATTTTACCCGACGCTCATTAATCCTGCTCCCACTGAGATGGTTGGTGTCCGTCCAAGCGGAAATCGGATCCGTACAAGCAAGGATAACTAACAAGCAAGCTAACCATAGCTTGATATCGATAACAGCTGTTTTGAAAATGTTGCTATAGTACAAACGTTCGGCAAGTTTTACTTGGTCGGGAAAAATATAGAAATTTCCTCGTGTGCGATCTTTGCTTTGATATCAGATTTATAGTTAATGATATCAAAGTACAATAAAAAATATTCACATATACGGAATTTTTCTCTTCCTATGACCCCATGTACGTACTTTGACAGTAAAAGTAATCAGATTTGAAAACATTAGGAACATAGAACAAGGGCGTGTGTTTAATTCGCTCAAGAAGTTTCTATCGAATTTTTGTGTATATGTTAACGTATAAAAATATGGAATTTTTATGTGTGTATTTAAACACATAGAAAAACAATGTTCAATAGTTTGAAGTGAAAATTTAGATTTCTCTTGTGAGCTGATAAAATGACTGCTCATCTGTTCGTTCTCGGGACTAACATGGTCGCCCCAATAGTAATGCAACAGAGACAGATGTTAGTGGTATGGTCAATAACAAATACATTTTACAGCATTTTTACAGCGGAATTTTGGCAAAAGCGAAAAGCTGCATCCTCTGACGTCCATTGATGCGTGCTGAACGTTTACCGAAATCAAATAATGGATGTGAACACAGGCAGTGTTTAATGCATTTACACAGTGGCCATAACGATGTGAATAACAAATAATGTTCTGGGTGTAGCATGTGGGCTTGTGAGAATGTCAATAGTGGTGATTATATGGAAAACAGTTTTGTAGCTGAAAACTTATTCTATTTAAAAGTAATTTGTATCGTCTGTATCTGTTATAGTTATATAGAAATATAGAAGAAAAATTATTTTTTGAGTATATCTTGTGTAATTATATATCTATATAATTCAAGCATTTAAAAAATAAAAACGAAAAGAAAACCAATTAGAATGTTTATCTGCCTATGAGTTGGTTTCTATTTATTGTTAACGGCAAAAAATTCTTACGGCATTTTTTCTAGTTGTATACTTAAAGATTTTTTTTTGGATGTTTAGGCTAGAATATGTTTTATTTAAATACAATTCTAAAAAGTTTTCACTTTTAATTTTTAATAGACTATATTTCTTTTTAAAACCAAGTAAATGTATTCGAATTACTTACAGTATGTAAAATTATTTTTTCATATCAAGTATAAGTATGTATATTACTAGGTTAAATTTTTTTAATTTTATATATAAATATTATTTAAGTAAAATTTATGACAATGACGGCAAAGATATCTAAATTATTTCACTGATTCAGTAAACTTTTATTTTTTATAAACTTAGTAATATATATTTGTATGTACAAAGGACATGGGTCATTAAAGACCTACATATTTTAACTTTTCATATTAATTTAATTTAACTTTAGGTGTTTTATTGGATTCTTTTAAGTGTTTGAAATACTTTGAGAGAGGTATTAAGGTTAGAATACGTTTTTATTTAACTACAATTTAAAAAGTTGTTTAGGTTAGAATCCGTATTTTATAATTACATTTTTAAAACCAATTTTAAAATATTTTTACTGTTAAATTTAATCGACTATATTTTTTCCATTAAACAAGTAAATGTAATAGAATTACTTACAGTATTTAAAATTATTTTTTCACATCAAATATAAGTATGTATATTACCAGGTCTCATTTTTTAAAATTTAATTTTTAAATATTGTTTAAAGAAAATTTTTGACAATGGCGGCACAAAATAGCTATTTCATTTCTCTGATTCAGTAAATGTTTATTTTTTATAAACTTAATAATATATAGTTTCTCATGTATGCACAAAGGACATGGGTCATTTAATGACCTACATATTCTAGCTTTTCTTATTAACTTCCATTTTACTGTAGGTGTTTTATTGGATTCTTTTAGGTGCCAGAAGTACTTTGAGAGATCTGTTTGATTTTTATATTTATTTATCCTAAACGAACTTTGATGTTGGTTGAACCTTTTTTTAAATCATGGCTAGTGCAACCTATATATATTTTTATGTTTTCAGGATTTTCAATAGAAGATATATTGCATTGGTATACTAATGATTCCGTGCAACATTTATTTTGTAGAGGACAGTTTTGAGGGTTTCTACTAGTACATAATTTTTGTTTATCCTCATCAGTTTTTGTTTTTATTTTTCCATTGTCTAAAATCTTTTGGTTCTGGTATAAGTATTTATTTATAGATATTAGCATTATGTTTCTTAATAATTTGTTCTAAGTTATCAGTACAGCTATAATTTAATTTTAGTGTATTTTTATTGAAAATAGTACTTTATTTTAATTTCACTGGGAAAATGCTTGATTATTAAAGCGAGGAATTTTTGTCCTAATTTGTTCTTTACCATTTGGTTGTATGGGGACGTATACCAAATTATTTTTCTACTTCTGTTTTTCTATGCTTACTATTTTCATTTTTAATATAAGTTAGTTTTAGGTTTTTGTAGCCACTATCTTTTAGAGCTTTATTATAGAAATTAATATGTTCATCGAAAATCTTGTCATTTGCTGAATTTGTACTTATTCTTTTTCGGATAGATAAAGCTATATGTTTAATTATAGATGGGGGGTGATTTGATAATTAAAGATATACCTATATATATATATATATATATATATATATATATATATATATATATATATATATATATATATACCGTATAATACCAAGTATAGTGCGAATTATATGATTAGATTTTACATAAAAATAGAGTGTCGCACTATACACAGGTAATTTTTTTGAAGAGTTCGCACTATACATGTAGTCGGCTTACACACGAGTATATACCGTACATATTTCAAATGACAATTGGTAGACTTAAATATTGTATTATCAAGGAGGAATATATATCGAGAATGAGTTCCTAATTTCATAAAAATACTAGACAACTTTTGAAAAAATAAATTCAGTAATCTATTGATCTTTATTCAACATACGCTTGTCTTCACTCAGATGATTACATCCCTGTACTGCGTTGCATACAGAAGTTTTAACATCTGCAAGTGAATGGCACTTCATAATCTGAAGTAGATATTGTGGCTGTTTTGCACTCTTGATTTAATTGCTGATAGATTCATATGCTTCTCTGAATAGACATCTTTGTCTATTTGGTTTCGTAAATTGATACTTCAATGGCGTATTATTGAGTATTCATCAGTTTAAAGCGAATCCTAATGATTCTTGAAAGGGAGCGTAATGTGAACAAGAACAATCATTTTTATCTCTTGCTTGTGAAACTTTTCCCGGAGAAATATTGATAGATATCTGAGTTATTGTTACGTCACTGAAAACAAACACCGCTGAACGGAAAAATAGCAATGTTCAATCATAATAATAACAGTTTTATGTTAGAAGTATATAAGATTTTACGAGAGTGAATTTGCATAATTTTTGACTGCTGTATTATAGACGAGAAAGGATCAGATTATTATGCTTATAAATGTGGATATTAACATGCATTGGACTATGACAACTATTTCAATTGTAATATCTACATTAAAAATAACTGTCTACACGAAAAAAAAACAAATAAAAAACAAAACACACGCAAAAGCGCAATTCTATATTCTCGTATCAGACTTGTTCTTGTTTTAGTTCTGAGTACGGGGATATTATTATAAGTTCAATCATGATATATTTTTATTCGACAGTCTCAGAAAATTATTAAGTTAGATCTTGGTGTTAAAGTCCAAATTAAGAGAAAATAATAATCTTCTTTTAATGCCTGTCGAATTCATAGTAAAATATATATCTAAATTGAGTTCTATGTGTCACATATTTTTGTTCATCTCTACACCATAAATTGACTTTGTGCAGGCCTTCAGTCTGAAGAAAAGATAACACGCCATTTATGGATGTAGCGAAGGCTGACACAAAATTTACCATTTAAATCATTAATTGAATGTCAGACTTCCGGTGGTACATGTATGATTTCCATCGATATAACGATGGAATTACGGCTTTACTAGTTTTAAGTAATGCTGAAGCAGATTAAATAGAAACAACTTCTGCATGTTAGAACCATTCTTTTAAAACTGTCATAAATTTTCCAACTGACAACTGACGATCGCACGCCTACGTGCTCATACGTCTTTGTGTTGATCTGTGATACGCATACACATTTTGAAAATGCCTAGTTCCATAAACTGATTAACATAAGCTCAAGAATTCTGAAATATCGGTAACATAAAATCAGCTAGTATTTCGTCAGAGTAAGAGAACACGGCTGAATTAAAAGACTAAAAATAAAACAAAATAGGCATAAATAAAAAATAAAACAGGAAGCAAATCAATAATGCCAAATAATGTTTGAAACCCTCGGCGGCTTGGAATTTGACAGATTATAAAAATTAGCAGCAGCAATAATAATAATAATAATAATAATAATAATAATAATATAAAAGGAAATCGCGGAAATCTCGAACGAAAGTCGGCACCTGCCATTAATCTTTTCGCCATCTCTTGCCTGCTTTTTACACTTTTCATGACAGCAATTCTCATCTTACTCTTTTCCGTTTCTTTCTCAAGATAGCGGCTTATTTTTTTCATCCATTCTTTACGAGGGAAATATCATTGATAGAAATTTCATAAACCAAGGTAAGTTTTCTCTGAAGAATCATCTTATTGACGTAATAAGTAAATTTTCTTGATCGAAGATATGTCGGGTGTGCGTTAAAGGAGTTTTCTGAAAAATCAACAACAACATTCATACAGAGGTTGAATTTTTGCCTGATGGCGTAGGAAGATATTTTTAAATGCTGTTTACTAATGATTTTTTTCACACGTGTTGTGAGATAAAATGCTAATATCAAGTTAGGGATTACAGCAAAAAGATGTTTCCATCTCTGTTACCCACTTTTGAACATACGAAGCAAAACGGTGAAAAACTGCAGAAAATGTATTGGAAACTATTTAAGAACGGTGATAGCATATTGCTTGTATTGTAAATCATCGACATAATGCTAACCTGAAAACATCTTGTATCATTTGTTATATTGTTCTAGTTAAATTTTGATCGCTTTTACGTGTTTTAGATAATAAGAGCATATTTCGAGAGAATGAATAAAACAGACAAAATAATGACAGCGTTGAATAACTTTACAGTTTTTATTTTTATGTTTCTCATTCTCTTCCTATCCAATTTCGTTAATTTGTCTGCGTCTATTTTTGCATCCATTTCACTATTTTTAGGCTAAATTGTCTTTGGGAAGTTGAAGAATGGGTCAACCGAAACATAGGGCTAAAAAGTGAAACGAAATGAAGATAAAGGCCAAACTCAGAATATCAGCCAATCTTTTTTTCTATGTCTCCCCACGCATCATCATTCTAACGATGTATTTATCCTTTCCTATAAATGAATCTATAAATCTATGTTAACGTATGAGCAGGATTACACAAGCTAAGACAGTAGTGCGTGTAGAAAAAAGGAAGCTGTGCCAACACAATCTTCATCACTGACATTAAAGTCGGATCATTCATCTAGATATAGCATTTCAAATGTCTCTTAGTATAAATACCTATTCCAAGCCATGTCTATCATGCATTGAGAAATGAATTCCTTGTTTGAGAATTAAATGTGAGATTTCCGCATTACCAATATTACCCTTTAGTGTTTGAATATACTGGCTAAATTGTATATTTCTTCAGATAATGACATACTTGCTATAGAAATGTTCTAATTTCGAATGTGAGTTATGTAAAACGACTATGTTAAAATCGTTTTGGCTTGATCAACAGTTACATTA
Organism: Acanthosepion esculentum; assembly: GCA_964036315.1. Taxonomy (NCBI): domain Eukaryota; kingdom Metazoa; phylum Mollusca; class Cephalopoda; order Sepiida; family Sepiidae; genus Acanthosepion; species Acanthosepion esculentum. The sequence continues at coordinate 90,471,966 of OZ038491.1, forward strand.
CTTCTGTTAGAAAAGTCACAAGAGACAATCCAAAAGCAAAGTAAACTATTTTACTCAATTTTTAATAGTGATTTATAGCGGCTTTGTAAAGTAGATTAAAAATGATTTCTATCATCCGAATTTTTTATATTCAAGATTTAGAAATCTACTGGACAAAGCCATGGTTATTACAACGGAATAAAAGGAATCAAATATATTTACTTCTATTAATCATAAAAGAAGAGTTAAAAACAAAAAAGACATGTAATTAGAAAAATGCAACTTCTCAGCCAGAAACAATTTTAAAGATTTCTATCATCCGAATTTTGATATTCAAGAAAATGCAAATAACTTGTCAGATGTTGCTTTACTTCAGATATTTAATGCTCCTTAGTGGTGATTTATTTCATCAGAAAAAGAAAAGATTGGATATTCTAGACAAAATATGAAAATACCTACGATTTAAATGAAAACGAATATTTAGACTGCAATTTCAATGGAATTCTGAAATAAGTTAAGGTATACTTTTAGAAGGTAAAAACATTATGATAAAGAATTTGATTTTTTCTGTTGCTTATTATCACATATCATTCAGGACATTATTCTATAAATTTAGTAGATTTAACATTAAACCCATCTCCATAGAATATTAGCCTCATGTAACAACGCGGTCACTGATTTATCCATCTTGTTTCTTTTACACTACTACTATTAGATTGAATGAATATATATTTGTTTGATTTTAAAGAGGTAAAGTGTTTTGTTAGTTAAACATTGGGGTAGATTGAAAGCTCACACATGCATACTCAGAGGCTGTAACAATGAAAATGACATGAAATACCTTGTAGAAATTAAGGAAACATTGAACAAAATAAAATTTAAAAGCGAGAACAAACCACAAGAGATTATAGACGATACAGCAAATTGTCGATGGAAAAATAGTGGAAACTAAGAATTATTTATGTTAAATAAAAAGAATACGGTACACTATCACCGAGATAGAAACTCTCAAGTTTTTTCTTTATCAGTCGTTACCAGTCGTTTTAAATGTCTTATAGAAACCTGTGAAACCTAGGCAAAACATCAGTGGAACGTAAAGACTTGTACTACTGCCGATTAATAAATTACATTTAGTATTTTTGAGTATCTTATTATCTACAGAGCTAGAATATAAATTTCGTTGTTGTTCAACTTGAAATTAAATAATTTATTTTATCCAAATGTATTTCCGGTTACTTCAAGTAAATCTCTGAAAAAATTATCAGAATAAAGAGAGCAACAGTACATAGACAATTTAAAATCGTTTCAGCTTAAAAATACTCAGCTGAATCTTAGCTACGGCTCAACAAACTCGGTTACTCTTTTCTTTCCATTTGTTGGCAGAAGATATAATAGGTACCAAACCTTTATTTTCTACAAAATTTATTCCAAGTAGGCTTAGATATTTAGCTGATCCTTTTGGATGTAGAAACATTTTTTAAAGAATTTTTAAATTGATACTTCAGGCAATTAATGTGGAATGTAAACTTCCATTTTATTGCCGGGTCACATAAGGATAACTATTTAAACAATATAATATTTCGAACCAAACTTAAATAAAATAAAACTATGCCATTTAAAAAAAATGCGTTTTAAATATCTTTCATTTGCATTTCTATTTTTGTCTCCTTCTATTATTTGATTATTTCTTTTGATTCTTTGTCTATTTGTCTGCATTTACGTTTCTAGTTGTCCCTTTGCTTATTGGTCTTATTTTTTACCCTTTTAAATTTTCTGGATTAATTTGTCCTTTCCTTTTGTTTCAGTGCTTATTAATGAGCTTAGTTTGCGGGCCTTTTCTCCATTAATCTATTCATCTATTTTCGTTTGTCTTGTTGTCTATTAGCGTAATGCTGTCTTTCCCATTTATTCTTTTGTCTATTAGTCTGCTCCCCTGTCTATACCCTTTGTTTATTAATTGTCTGCTTCTCTTTTGCTTATTATGTTTCTTGCCTATTAGTCATTTCATTGTTTTTTTTATCTTTTAGTTCAATTCTTCGACGTTTGCTTTTGATTCTTTGTCTATGGGTCTGTTTCTAAATATTTGCATTTGTTTGTTTTTTGTCTATTTACTTTATTTCTGTTTTTTTTGCCTTTGATATTTGTTGTATTTCTCTATTTTCTCTCTTTTGACAGCTTCTCAGTCTTTTCATTTTCTTTCATCTATTCATCGCTTGGTCTATTATTAAGATTCTCTCTCTTTTTACATTCTATATATGTCTGCTTTTCTGTTTTTTTCTTTGTCTACCCCTCTCTCTTAGACACTCATACACTTGGTGATTGAGGGCTGCTTCATCTTAGATAAAGACTGACTGCGAAAACCTACGAATCCTTCCTATTTGAAAGACAGATTCCACATAATCTTAACGCTCAACAAGTGTCATTATTTACCGTTGTGCTCTTGTTTTCGACTTTGTACGTCAGTGTAAATATAGAACGGTTGAAAGGTAATGGACATTGGTTTTGAAAAAGTTTCTACTTTTACCTTATGTCACTTAATTTAATAATTGTTTTCTAAATTATTCTACGAAAGCTAAACATCTAAACCTACTTGGAATAAATTTTGCAGAAAATAAAGGGTTGGTACCTATTATATCTTCTGCCAACAAATGGAAAGAAAAGAGTAACGGAGTGTGTTGAGCCGTAGCTAAGATTCAGCTGAGTATTTTTAAGCTGAAACGTTTCAAAATTGTCTATGTACTGTCAAACAAATTAATTATTTTTATTGTTTGCTCTCTTTATTCTGATAATTTTTTCAGAGATTTACTTGAAGTAACCGGAAATACATTTGGATAAAATAAATTATTTAATTTCAAGTCGAACAACAACGAAATTTATATTCTAGCTCTGTAGATAATAAGATACTCAAAAATGCTAAATGTAATTTATTAATCGGCAGTAGTACAAGTCTTTACGTTCCATTGATGTTTTGCCTAGGTTTCACAGCTTTCTATAAGACATTTAAAACGACTGGTAAAGAAAAAACTTGAGAGTTTCTATCTCGGTGATAGTGTACCGTATTCGTTTACGTGTATTTCTACAAGTGTGGTGGTGGTGGATGTTCGCCACTATTGGACATATTCTGGTCTCTAATCTTTTAGCACCTTATACAGTTTATCTTTTAGCATACGATATTGTATCTAATATTCAAAGGTATGTTATCACGAAAGTAAAAATAAAAATCAACCGTTCTCTTCGAAGTGAACCCCTTTTTCATTTATACAGTGATCCCAAACAATTTGTGATGGTTTAATATAAAGTTTAAGTTTGGTTCGCATTTGCTTCACAAATTTCTCGGATATTTGAATAGCATATGTATATCTGTGTATGTTTCTATGTACATACCTCTGATGGTCACTCCTTGTCGTGGTGGAGGTGCTTGCCTGGTCGAGTGACTTTGACAGCGATGCCGTCGGGATTTCTAATATCCTGGTAGGGTTACCATTGCCTGCAAGGTCGAAGACCAGGACCCAGACTAAGTGCAACCAACACGAAAGCCTTTTATTCATATTTTCTTTGCAAATATATTAATTTGTATCTAACTTCATATAGATTTTTGCACAAACACGTGTCTAAATAATTATTCTGTTAAAATTTAGAGTAACGTCATCAATGTTTGCTATTATGGATGTACACGAATGGATAAAATATGTATTGGTCCTTTTAATTTCTAAATAGCATCCATTCAACCTAGGTTTAATAGTTCATCATTTGAAAATGGCTTTGCAATCTTAAATTATGAACCGATTTATTGAAGCGACGGAAGATTTTGTTTAAAATGTTTAATATTAAAGCAATTTCATAAATATTAATTGTGATTAAAGATGAGTACATTATTTACGACTGTGTTACTTTAGCTAATGTTTTAATTTGGAAATTTTACTAAATTATTTTATAGAAAAATTGTTTTGAATAAGTAACGTTCCTTATTCATTTTCAAATTGATACTTTAGGTAATTTCTGTGGAATTAGGAACTTTTGGGATTCCACATTAATTGCCTGAAGTATCAATTTAAAAATTCTTTAAAAAATGTTTCTACACCCAAAAGGATCAGTTGTAGTTCCGTTGTATTCGGAACAAAAGATTACAAAAAAAAAAAAAAAAGAAAAAAGTGTTAATGTCTGTCTATATTTCTGAGATGAGGTATTATGTACAGTATTTACATTAGTCGGACTATTGTCCTCATCTTTGTCGCCATATTTGTCGCCATATTTGTCACAACGTTTCGGCCGTTGTCCGGCCTTCTTCAGGTGGTTGGAATTTCGAACTGAACACTTTATGTGCCATGTCCTCAAGGACAAATGGCACAGTGGATAAAAGCGTTGGTTAGATCCAGTGACAGACCCAAAGAGTGTGAGTTCAATACCCGGTTAAGGCAGTGGAGAACTTTCAGAGGGTAAATTAGCAGGAGATAACTGATAACTGACATCCATCAGACATGGCTCGTGGAACTAGAACAGTCTACCCCAGTGATCGAAATAAAGGGCTCAGTTCGAAATTCGTAAATAAGTCTTAATGTGTTTATATTTATTTTACGCTCAATTTTTATTTTCTTTCAAAATCACTATTCTTTATGATCCATTCACCTAAAGTTACTCTTAAAAGACGTTAGGGAACCCGAACGATGTAATATTTTGAATATGTCGCAGTACGCCTGCTAGAAAAAGAAAGAAAAAACATATGAGCAAGATACCGTGCCCCGCTTAATTTTTAATTACGGTTTATTTAGACGTTATCAATTGCAATTGCGAAATTGAATTTAAACCTTTAATAAAGAATTGTTTTTTAAACCTTTCACTCTGTTCGATATTTAAATTTAACTTAAATGAGTTATTTAATTTTGAATTGTGTAACGACAGTAGTTACTACTGTTGTGAATATGGATTATCTCCCCTTTGATAATCCACGCTATAAAAGCTGTACATTTCCGCTTGTCAAGCAGACGAGTAGTAAGATTCTTAATTGAATAAAAGATTACTAGACAGAATCTCTTGTCCTGTTTTCATTACAACTACCTGTTCAAGTTGTTTATGATTCGCCGAGATCGAAAAAAGGACGAACGGACTGAAACACTACATTGCGCTTTATTTCTATAGATTATCTTTTTACAAATAACTCTCCCCAATCTCAGACCCCTCAGCTCTTTTACTTGGCTCTCCGTTGTTATTGCTTCAAAATTTCAGTGAATTACTGTTTCGCAGAGCTTTCAGCTTTATTTATTCATTTACATCTTTCTGGTTTTGTTTTGAATCAATCCTACTGGACCTTAAATACAATAAATAGCCAATGGTTATATATAACAGAAAAACATGGTTTGTACAATGAAACAGATTACACCAGAATCACTTGTTGACAATTTTTATAGGCATGTAATTAAATTTATTATCCGATATCTTCTTCGACTCTTAGATGCTTTGATCGGGTGGTGATGGTCAAATCTCAGTTAGAGACAATAGTTTCCACATCACATTGTATCACTACGAGAGGGTACTGCAGTCCTCGGCTTGACTTAGAAGCCCTTAAAAATCCGATATTTCATTTGTTTTGACTTTGAGTAGTGGATCTGAGAAATAATTTTTGTATACATTGATATAAAATTTCATGAAACGTTCGATATTCAAAATTTTAATTTGTGCAGATCTAATGCAACACGAAGATTAAATCTAGAATGCATTTTTCTATGACAAGTATATTAGAATGATTTTCTGAAATTCTTCAATATTATCGGTATGAAAGCACAGACAAGGGGAATTTGATATCTATATGTATATAATTAAAAGAACTTAATCATTAACAAAAAATTGACTGAAATTGGCACGGATCCAATGATAATGGCTGACACATGTTTCTCGGTATGAAAATAATAGAAAGAAAGTAATATTCTGGAATATATCAACAGAAATATGAATCACTACATTCAAATTTTATATAATTAGGATGAGGCAGAAATCATAACACATCCACAACATAGAAATACAGACCCACCCAAAAGCACCAAACCTTATCTGACAAAGAATTAATTCGAGAAAAAAAGTGCCATAATGAATCATCCACATCTATGACAATAGGAACCGAATAAACAAAATATAAAAAAATACTTAAGAAATTTATAACGAATATGTATAGGAAACGAACTTCGTTGTATCACTTGATAAATTTATGGGTAAAGCAATCAGTGAGAAACTTTTCCTTTAATAAAATAATTCGTTAATAATAATAATAATAATAATAAAACATTGCGGACAGGAAATTGGAGCAACAAAATTGCACTAATAAGAGAAAGTGAGGGTAATATAAAAAATATCCAAAAACATGGTAAATCGAAAACATGGCCCAGTTGAAAATAAAAGTAATCGTATTAAAAAGAATGAAAATTCATAAATGCCTATGAAAGAAAAAATGTTAAAGTAAATCGGTCTGTAGTGAAGCACGACAGACAAAGTCGGATGTTTCTTGGAAGGTAAATATTAGTAGCAAATAAATCGAAAGAGAATCTGGACGCAAAACCCAAGAGAAACCCAAATCGTTTTTGAACGGTATATACAAGAGGAAACATAAGAGAAATGCACTTTGGCTTGTGAATCTGTAACAAAATGTTAAAAGATTGATAAAAATAAATTTATATATTCCACAATGAACCCTATTTGAAAACATTCGAACATTATATAATTCATAAGTTCTAGTTTCAAAGAAACTTTGCATGGAAGCTTAGTTCAGCAATTAATGCCGGTAACATTGATGAAATGCAGAAGAATTTAGAATACCTAGAAAAAATAACAGAAATAACTACAGACCTATAATATTCTTGTTGTTGATGTTAAAATCGTAGCATGACAAATTATCGAAATTGGGTCTAATAGATAGAAAGAGTGAAGGAAAGGAATCAGAAAAATATCCTTTACTGACCAAAAAGTTATGAAATAAAAAGAACTACCAATCATATGGTTTATTTATAAAAAGACTATTCATGTTCCTTCAAAACAAGATTTTGGAAACGTTTAAATGTGTTCAAAATTGAACATACAGTTGAATTCCTGTTTAATATGAAAGTAAAAGCAAACCAAGTTGATTGCCGTAGAGAAATCTCAGATATTATAAAAGGAAACTATAAATTCCATGTTTTTCTAAGGATCATATCATCCAATTACATCTTGTTGCATTGTAATGGGAATAACGGAATTACGGAACGATTTGTTATACATGAATAATATGTAACTCTTTACTGAAGATCACATCAAACACGAGACATTAATTCAAAATTCCATGATATTTAACCAGGCAATTTCCCGAATAAATGCAGGACAAGATTAGAATCGTTAATTCGAAAAATAATCTATTTTTCTAATTTATATTGTAAAATTTCTAATCTTGCTACTCAGTGGAACACAATTTAGCGCTTTTGGCTATTATTTTTACTGAGGTTATTAATAATGATTGTAAACATTCTGTCATATGGAGAATGAAAACAGGTGGAGCGACAAAAAGGAGTTAAATAATGGCAGTTTTCCTTCATTTCATAGAAGAGTTTGCAGAGGTTTTCCTTGGGCCAAAAGATGTTTTCTAATGCTTACACGTTTTAAATCCCACCGATGCTCCTAATAATAATAATAATAATAATAATAATAATAATAATATATAAAAAGAAATTATGTTGAAAGAAAATTAGAACTGATATAGAAAATAGCCGATATTTGAATGCAGAGACAGAGATGGAATCATATGATGAGAACATTGACTTAAAAAGAATTCAAGAATTGGCATGATGGTATGGGAACGTGAAAAATTGATAATGTTTATAGAAAAATCTAAAGCTGTCTTAGAGAATGAAAAAAGACAAAATTCCGTGGAACTTAAAACATACTAATCTTACCTGAGAAGAAGGATATAGTCATTATGGATGCATAGAAGAAAGACACTAGTGTGGTAATGAATAAGTAAGAATATTTGATTTTTATATTAATGTTTCTAATAACGAGGGTCATAGAAACTAAATTGAAGATAATCGGGACGTGGCTTACAAAAGTAAATGGAAAAGATAATGTTTGCGGTAATAATAGTAATGATAAAGAAGAGGACCTGAATAATGAAAACAATGTAATTATAATAATGTTATAACAGTAGAAATATACAAACGTTTTGTTATGAAGCTCGGTCATGATTTGTTTGTTGTAACATTCAATTTTAGGCAAATTAGAAGAAATATTTATTTACTAAAACTTTATTTTTAATTAAGCATGTACATTTTTCAGTTTATGAAAGTGCATAGTAAAGTGAAATATATTCCCTTCTGTTCCATTGGGAGAAACTAATCTCTTTAGTTACAAATTTTATAAATAAAATTAACTGCAATAATGTATAACGCTTTTTACAAGGAATATAATGTTTGACAATAAATGATTATTTTATTCGAAAAATTGTTTTCCTATATTACGAAGAGCATCTTTGATTTTCGGAGGTTTTAATTATTCGTAAAATCGTCAAATTTTACTGGTCTATGAAAAAAGTCTAACTTAAGACTTAATTTCTCAATGCTATAGCGTGCAGGTTTTCAATATAATAATTCGCAAAGTTTTACAGTGACAAATCAGAATAATATTCTTCGTTCGATTATTTTATTCTTTCATTTCTCCCAAGTGTTTTTAAGGCTAATTTGTTTTACCGAATTTTAAATATTTCTTTTGCTTTTCAGTTATGAAACGCATTTCCTCTAGTTCTGGTTCTAACTGGATTTCGTGAACGCATGTTATAGAGCTTTTGTAGTTTTTCGGTACCCGCATGTTTCAAAACAAGTCTTACCATGTTATCATTTGTTTACTGCAAATAAACAAAAAGACCCATTTTTGAAGTTTTCAATGTTACTTGCAGTTGAATTAATCCCAGACCAACATCTCTTCTTGGAAGGTACAATAAGGCAGTGTCTGATTCTGGATGGTTCAAGCGATGTATGATGAGAAACCTTCGTATTTTGGCACAACATTGTTTGTCACGGTGACAGAACAACTAATACTATTGAAACTGTATAGGATGACAGGCATGGATAATGAGTTAATGATTTTCACAAACGCTTTTACTCTGCCATAGAACTCCTTTCGTAATTTTCTCACAAACGATGATTCCTTTTTTTTCCCTTAAGCACCTAAATACTTATAACTCCACTCAGGTTCTAATTGTTTTATTTCAGTACCCCTTTAGGGTGAGATTGTGTATACTTGATAGTTTCTCATTGAGAAATATAGCCTTGTCACCGTTGTCAAGCTCAAATTCCATTTTGGTGTCATTATATTATTTGAAGGAACATTTTGGTGTCATTATATTATTTGAAGGAACATTTTCATTTTATTATAATTATTGTTTTTATTTTCTTTGATATCTGGCGTTTACACATTTCTTTCCGGGTCCCGCCCAGGGACCTAAGGTTAGAAATGGTATCATGACACTTTCCACTGCAAAAAAAAAAATTACATAGATAAAGCCCTTCGTAAAGTGTGGGCTGCACTTGTCAGAATAATTTTTTGTATCTCTTTGAGGCATGGACTTCCAGGGATCCCTTCAATTAGTCTACTGGAATCTTTTCCAACCAATCATAAGGCTCCAACTACAACAGGGATTGTTGATGTTCCCATGTGCCACATTTTTTAGATTTCTATTTCAAGGTCCTTGTATTTTGACAGCTTTTCGAATATCTTCAAAGATACATTGCAGTCTTCAGGGACTGCCATATCAATAAGGAAGCATTTTTTTGTTTGTGATCTTTAATAACAATGTCTGGGCGGTTGGCTTTGATTGTTCTGTCAGTGTGTATTGTGTAGTCTCATAGAATTTTAACAGGTCCTATCTCCGTAACCGGGTCTGGGTGGTGTTCGTACCAGTTTCTTTCAGTTTCCTTCCCGTAGAAGTTGCAAAATTTCCAGTGCAGATATTGGCCCACTCTGTCTTGCAGGGTTTTATATTTAGTGGGTGCCAATAACGTGCAACCTAATACAAGATGATCAATGGTTTCTGGATATCTATCACAGAATCTGCATTTTGGGCTAACAGAGTATTTTAGTATATGTGCTTGATAATTCCTAGTTAACAAGCATTGGTCCTGTGCAGCAAGGATAAAACCTTCAGTTTCAGCTTTCAACCCTGCATTACGTAGCAACTGATGGGTACGGTTTTTGTCTACGTCAGCTTGTTTGGTACGGGCAGAGTATTGGCCATGAAGCGGTTTATCTTGCCATTGTTTCTGTATCTTATCGGTTGCATCTGTCTTTGCTTTCTTTTTTAAGTATTTGGCAGCTTATTATTATTATTATTATTATTATTATTATTATTATTATTATTATTATATTCACACTGGTATGTCACTGTAGCTAATGGAGATAAATGCAAAGACGTCACTAATTCTTCTCTGCATTTTAAGAAAATGATTTTGTAGTTAATAGTTATTTGTACTGTAGTTATATCTGGTGGATAAATTTTTTTTGTCATAATTAAATTAAAATTTACCGGAAACCAGTGACATGTTAGGTCTGTAATTTATTTTGTTTTCCATTGTCGAGCATTTTAACAAAAATGTGATAACAGAAATTGCGCTATGATGTACTATTTTTACTCTGCTGTAACCACAAATGCACTCAATACATAAATATACAGTAATCCTATCATTATAATATCGCTATTTTTATAAAAAATGAAGTTTCATTTTAATGATTATGTTCGGAAGGATGAATCGCAATATTAAAATTAATCTGATTTTATTTTGACTGATACTGGATCAGAAAACTTGTTCACAAAATTGTTCTTTCTAGAAACGTACGTGGTTTCAACATGAAAAATTAAATAAAATTGATCAGCTAAGTCTCTTTCTAAATAAAATAATATTTACATTTAAATAAAGAGAGCGAAATATTTTCTTGAAAAGTTTTATTATTCATGAAAATGAAAACTTTCAAACAGGATATTTCTTTACATTGTAACAGTGAAAAAAAAACGCAGACGATAGGGCGGAAAAACTTTGAGATTCAAAAGTATATATATATTTTTGATATAATCTGAATATAATAAATTGAGGCTAAATAATATATACAAACAAAATGAAAGTTTCAAAATAGCACTCAGTAATTTTTGGCAGTTCGTACAATAAGGCCTGTGTACAGACTCAGGAAGAATCATTTCGCTATAGCGTATGTACTGAAGCCCAATGTCGTTTCGTTGTATATTAGAGCGTATGTGCAAACTCCTTAACGGCCATTTCTCTGTACATTACTGACTATGTGCACAATCACAAGAAGTCCTTTTGTTGTAAATTAAGGTTGTTAAAAATACGGTTGAAAAAATAATTAGAAAGAATACAAAAAGACGAATGAATGTGCGTGCAGAGATGTCCTTTTTTGCACGAGCGTGTGTACAGAGTTCATAGGAAATCGTGAATGTTTAACTTTTTGACAATAGTTTTATATGCCTGTGTGCACTCAAGTAAGCTTTTGTTACATGTATGCTCTGTGCAATAATGTATTGTGTTCTATGAGATATGTGGTTGCAAGAAGTCACCAGAGATGAAATGAAATACGTTCTATCTTTTCAGTATCTTTTGGCTAAAAACATGGGGACGAGAATTCGACTTTTCGCTCTATTCTAGCAACACCATTCTAACGGGTTTTAGCAGAAGTTCTTTGTCAAGCAAATGGCGTAATTCCACATGGTGCACATACAGAGTTATAAACAGTCTTTTCATTGTACATTAGGATGTATATACAGACTACTATCGGTCCTTAATTCTTTTAATTAATAGCGAGTGAATATAAAATATTCACTATCAGTAATATTGATTCTGCAAATGTTTGAATGATTTTGTGTCAAATAAGGCAGGCTGTTTGTAATGTATTTCGGATGACAATCATTTATTCCTGTACATAAATATGGATAGAGTCTCGAACGATTCAGAAATGCTTTCATTGGATAAAAAGAAATGTGTGCATTTAAAAAGCCGAATCGAAATATTTTTACAATCAATTCGCAGCTTAAAGTTGAAATGAGATCCTATTTAATTCTGACTGAAATCCCAAGATTTCATTATTTTACACGATATTTCCTAAAACAAAGAAATATTGAATATCAAAATATGGCGTAGGCGAGAAAGGACGTGTAAAGTAAATTTCAAATTAAGTGATGAATATCTTGTCTGTGTAAAGCTTTTTTAAAGAATTTCCCATCTGGTTACTTATTATTCACGATCAGAAATTTTAAAAAAATTGCGTTTATTTTCCCGGTCAGTAAACTTCGGCGTACAATCGCACACCTCACCATTCAAGATAAAACTCAGGTAATTATTTTCAAATGCTCTTCAAAAAAAAAAAAAGTAAAGAAAAAGAGCTAATACTTATTTTCCACTAAACTTGCGCGTTAAGTCCATCGGAATCCATTTAAAAAAGGAAAATGTGTAGAGAATGCATACAACAGTTAGGGATACAGAGAAACTAAACATCTGAGTTAGAAAGTGTGAGAGAGAGCAATCAGTCGTAATTTGCTAATCTGACAGTGTGTGATGACAAATGGAATTAATTGAAAATGCTTTCGAATAGTCAAGTGATCCTCTTGTATCCACGGGGTTGGCGCTGAAATGACTGACGCTTTCACGTAACACTACTTAAAGCTTATAAGTATGCCCGACTAAATCGACCTCTAAACTGAAGGTCATTAATGTTATGCCTGTGAAAATTATTTGTTATTTATGCATTTGAACGCCGTCATTTCTTTGTCTATGTTCATTAATTTGTGCGTGTAGGAGATGGACTGTTTAACGATGTAATCACTGGAGAACACACATACGTTTATTATGCGCATTTCTTCCATTGTTATTTGGTTTGATAACTTTTTCCTTGAACAAGAATAGTTCCTATATATAGGAAACAGGTTTCTTAGAACGATTCCTCGATATAAACAAGTAGGTTAAAGAATCTGTCACTTTGAGCTAAGTCTATAATACTTATAAATTTATCGTTAGAAGTATGATTTTATCTGGATCAAAACAAGAGAAAAGTTTCAAATTAACTACCAGTCAAGAGTTGAATTCAGGCGTACATATGCAAGATTAAATAAAGAACAAGAAAATCTTTATATTTCAAGACTAAGCATAAACACAGCTCTCATAAGATATACACATGATGTCCACACAACCAAGGAAACATTAAATTTAAAAAAGTTGATAACATATGTAAGAACAAACGCCATAAGATTTCACCACTAAAAGCAAAACACAATTTAAACATTTTCTGATGAAGCTAAATAAATTTTATCTGATCCTATCGTAAAATTAAATTTATAAAATGTTCCTTCTTGTTTAATCAGTCAAATTTCCGCCATATTTTTAATTATTATATTTGATATATATTTATATTGTAGATATTTCCGTGTATGCCTGCCTACGAGAACGGCTATCCAAGCCATGTTATGTTTCTTCAACACGCTAAAATTCACTTTCATCCCTGCCGTGAGCCGACGGCTTAGTGGTAGAAGTTCCGACTGACGCCAATTTAGTCGGGTATCGTTCCTAGCTAGAGGCAACCGGACGTCTAGCTACACCGATGAGCTGTGAAACAGCGAAACAGTTTGTCTGTGGATGACAAATATATATATATATATATATATATATATAAATATATATATATATATATATATATATATAAAACAAAAGATGTCGATGTGTGTGTCTGTCTGTGTGTGGATACTATTTATGCAAGTCTACATTTCTGAAGCGATTTCGATTAAATTGTATACACATGTTGCAAGTTTATCAACATAGATCAAGACCAATTTTTCAATATCCACCGCCCTCGGGTTTGGCAAGGAAATCGATAAAACTGAAGGTGGGAACGTTCTTTTGCAATTCCAAGGCAAAGTTACACCCGATCAAATTTTTTATGGATGAGCTGATGTTGTTTGCACTTAATGCAAAACATAGCTCATGTTTCGAGGTTTACATTGGCTTCACACAAAAATTGCAAAAAACTGTGAAAAAATCGGGTTTTTCTTACTACTTAAAATAAAAAACGGATAATTTCCTCATTATTTATCCGATTTTCTTCAACCATGTCGCACAAGATTTTCCATCAAGCAAAAAATAAGACAGTGTGCATTTACTCCTACTTGTTTCCCCGAAAAAAAACAAACACTAAAAACTGTTAAAAAAGCCTTCTTTTTTTAAATCGCATATGACATACAAATTGTGTGAATATTTGGTTTAGATTATTTCAGTTAAGTGGATGAAATCTGCGACAAAGTAAGTTAGAAATCGGTTTTTGAAATTGTGCCAATAGTTTCTTAATATGATTCCATCCTAAATTGACATTGGAACAACCTTTGATGAAAAAAATGTTTGAGAAGGATTATTAAAACGTTAAAAGGGGAAAATTCCAGAAGAATCTCTTATTAATCCCAGCTTTAAGTAAACGTGAGAAGAAGAAGAAGGGAGGCGTTCATGCGTTTGTACTTGCAGTTGAATCAAATCCTGACGCTTCATCCCTGTTTTTGTTTGATTTGTGAACAATGCTATACTATTTGAAAGTTATTACCGCCGCAGGAAATTTACTGAATATCTAAAACATTGAAAGAATTTAACCACGAGCAACGACCATACCAGCCGATTTTATCGATGCAATTCCTTTATTAAGAACAATCAAACACTTATACATGGGTGTGCGGTTATACAATTGAAGCCATGTACACCCGGAAAACGGCTAGTATATATATATATATATATATATATATATATATATATATATATATATATATATATATATATACACATACATACACACACACACACACACACACACAAGTATTTATAATAATTTACATTGTTGAAACTGTTGTCCTCATCTTTATTGTAATGTTCACGACCACGACGTTTCGGCCTTAGTACGCTTCGGTCTTCAGTTGATTGGAACTTCAAACTGAGCCCTTTATTTCGTCCACCGGGTTAGACTGTTCTAGTTACACGTGCTGTGCCTCTTCCGGATGTCTCACTTATCTCCAAGTTTTTCTCCAGGTATTGAACTCATAGCATTTTGGGTCAAGTCACTGGATCTAACCAACGCTTTTATTCACTGAGTCATGTGAAGACTTTGAGGACAATTCCAATCAGCCGAAGAATGCCGGAGCGTACAACAGCCGTAACGTCATAAACATGACAATAAAGACGCTGACAACAGTCCCAGTAATGTAAACAATGGAAGTTATTGCAATACCTCATCTCAGAAATATAGACAGAGTATTTATACGTAATTATAAATGTAGTTTCTGGATTTAAATATGCACATTTCCTCTTATTTTAGGTAATTGTAATTCAGCAGTTGGTAGCATCATCACGCACACTGTTCTTTCTTTCATAGCTATTTCATTATTTTGATTCGCTCCAATTTTTGCTTTAATTGTGATGTATATTCTTTCTTTTAAAGAGGATTCTTGGTGCGTATGCTCATTATTTTGTTGATATTTATTATTACATTGAATTGCTAGATATATAGATTCACATATAAGTGTTTTTTATGGTTTATATTCATGTTTGGATGCATTTGAATTCAAATAAAAAAAATGATCTCCAACTTTGTCTCAGAGCTACGTTTCAATGGCTGCAATTACTACCACAGCGAAAGGCATCATCACACAATCTTCAGTATCACATATTATAATGTGTATAAAATGGGATTAGAGGAATGCGTGCATTGTCAGAGTTCTACATGATTTAAGAGAATTATGCTCCTTATCTAAGTCAATATCAAGAACTCGTAGCGAAGTATATAATTCAATGCATCGAAGTGTCACTGTTCACAGCCCTACTAACACGGCTTAGCGCAAAACAGGTGCAACAAATTCGAACTTGCACCGTCCAAGGAATAACATCGCTGAAAACATAAAAAGGGTGCCATAGAATAAAAATAATATCAGACATTATGTTTATAATACCTGTCTCCATATTTTTTGTCCGATCCTCTCATAAAATGAATATTATCTTTAGATAAATAATCATACTATAAACTTTTGTTTTTCCCTTGTATGAGACCTAGCGACATTTCCCGTAGTTAAGGCTTATATAAAATGCTTAGAAGCTAACTAAAAAAGACAAAAAGAAAATCAGAAAATTAGGTTTTATTTATTTTGAAAATTAATAGCATTAATAATTTTAGACAAATGATAGAGGTCAGCTCTCTAGCATTGTTATAATAAATAGAACAAATGTAGCCTTTTGTTTAGTTCTTAGTTCCAGTAAGAAATGAGCTGGTGATTCTTCCATAAAGCGGTGAATAAAATGACGACTCGCGAAGATGTAGCTATTAACACGCGACAAGAAGTTTTATAGTTGATAGATAAAAACTTCTGTTCAGCAATCTATAAATGGCTTCGACTAAGTCATTAGCGACTATGATTCGCCGACATAATTTGTAGAGATGAAAAACAAGTAAACAAGCTCACATTTTTTATACATGCTTCAGCGATTGCATTTATTGCTCACTTCTATACATGTTTTCATGATGAAACTTTTCTTTGCTAACAAGCTATTTCACTTATTCTCTATCTATTTTTCTTAGACTTTTTTCTATTATTTTAAAAATATTTTCCATTTCCTCCATGTATCTTCTTTTTGATTACATTTCTTTCTTTTTCTTTAATATTTAACATTTTTATTATAAAATAATTTAATTGCCTATTTGCAATTAATTTTACTCCAAGTTAATATCCCAGCTCGCCAACAGGAAAATTACTCACTGCTTCTGCTAGTCTCTTTGCTGGCATCATCTCATAGCATATTTCTATCCGCTGAAGTTCATGTAGCAATTATTTGAGGTCGAACTGTGAGGATATTTTTCATATAATTTTGGATTGTATGAATACTCCTTCTTTTTTGAGTGAATATTGCATTAACAATCTTTTTAGAATAAAAATCATTTTTCCAAATACAAATCCTAATATTTAAGTCATACCTGGGATAGTAGACAGATTCATAGCTTCCTCAAGGGTATTTGCGCGTAAATGACTAACGATCCTGACTGGAATTCGAACTCGGCTCTACGATTTCTCATTCCGAGCAGCTCTACATTCCATCAACCGTACATCTGCAATCGGCATAGCGTTTCGTTACACCGGCTCCATGTTCAGTCATGTTAGAGAGTCGCCACAGTTGTTGGAAATCAAATATATATATATATATATATATATATATATATATATATATATATATATATATATATATATATATATATATATATATATATATATATATATATATATATATATATATATTAATTCGTTGGTTGTTTGCATTAAAATTTGTTTTTTAGCTAGCAAACTAGTGCAATGGCTTGGCAGCTTTGCATAATTGTTAGTCAGCTTTACTATTGAAACCTCAAACTGATAAGCACTTCTGTCTTTACCGCTGAGTTATAATCATAAAATTAAATGTGTGAAGTTGTAATAATATTCGCTAAATGCTCGTTACAGCAATTCCCCTTAACGTTACAACTACTACTACCCTCTCTAAAACTAGTAATAATGCGGCGGAAATCGCAATAATCACGAAATACTAAGAATATTTTCGTAATTAGAATATTAAGCAACTATTTTTATATGAAGACGATGGACTAAGTTAAGAAAATCAAATAATAATTTCAACCAAAATCAATTATGTAAATTTACTTACTTCAGATGAGTAGAGAAAGAAGGACTTATTTAAATGAATAAAAGAAGAAATTTTAAAGTGTTTTATGAAAGGAAGAGTGGTAAAGAAGAAACATTTGAATATGAAAAGATATAAAAGTATAAAGGGGAAAATAAACAAAGAAAATTAATTTTGTATTCTAGGAAAAGAGCAAACTTTCAGTAAAAAGAAAAAGAAAAAGATCAGAGAATATATATATATATATATATATATATATATATATATATATATATATATATATATATATATATATGTATGTATATGTAGTGTGAGCGTGTGTGTGTGTGTGAGAGAGAGAGTGATCACAAAGAAGGTTAGAGAAATGTAACTTAATCCAAAACAAGACGCAGAAATAGTGAAAGTGTAAGCAGATTTTTAATCTATTTATTCTTTTTGCATTTTCTATACCAACATCTCTTATGAATTTTTTCTCAAACTTTTCTTGTATCATACTTTATCTTTTTGATAATCCATTTCTTTTGCTTATCTCTTTGTCTTATTAGAGTTTTGAAGTATGAAGGAGACTGAAATGAAAAAGAATATTAATAGACATTGAAGATAATGTGGATATTAAAAATTGGGTAAAATTGAAGAATAGAAAACAACTGGAAAGATTGAAAAAGATGAAGGATAATAAAGGTACTGCAGCACGATGGTTAGAAAGCTTGATATGAAAACCAATAAATTGCTGTAATGAAGTTGATCCTTGCATTTCATTAAACCAAGTTAAGCTTAGTTAATAAAGGAATTTCTAGTTAAAAATAATTAAGAAAGCAAATAACTAATAGCGAGTTGGAGTAAAAAAAGGAAATAATCAAAAATTATAATGAGGGTTAAGAGAAAAATAAAAGATGGAAAAATAAGAGTTAACAAGATTTACTAAATTAGAAAATCGACAGGTACAGGAAGAATTATTACGAAATACAAGTGGGAGGATTTAAAACAATGAGCTAAAAAGAAAGATGGAATAAATAATAACTAAATGTACAAAATTGGGAAATGTGGAATTCAAATAATGATAAAAAAACCATGGCATGCAAACAATTTACATTAGAAAATAAGAAAAGAAATTAACTGGAAGGAGCGACAAATGTGCTTGCCTACCGAGATGGAGTAAACAGAAAAAAATAAGTTGTTATTTTCACACACTAGTAATTGGAGAAAATTGCAGAGAAAATTGTTAATAATTAAATCAGTTGGCATTTAATGAAGGCATGTTCTGTCAGAATAAGATACTTGAAGTTCGATGAACATTCGGAAAAAAGTGAAAGACGGTAATATTAAAAGAGGCATGAAAAAGTGAAACAGTCAATGTTATACCTTTCGATGAAGTTTGTTTTAAAGTTTACTTCTTACTTAGATATTCAAAACTTAACAAACAATATGAAGATTTGTGTGTCAAGTTATGCCAACAGAGAATTATCAAAATAAGCCTTCGAAATCCAATTCATTTTTGTTTTCTGAGTTTAGGCAACAGCTAAAGCAATTAAGATAAACTCTATTGTATGGTCTACAAGACAACCGTAAGAGATAATTACGAGAAAATTGAGGAATTCTTTTGAGACGAAGACCAGTGGGCCATTCTGTTCAACTAATTTGTGAAACTCGATCAAATAGGTTACGCAGTTTCTCAAAATTGTTTTTTCTTTCTGTATTTTTAAAATTTCTTTTCCCTATCATCAGCCGTGCAGCTTTAAACTGTTCCGGTCAAGTCAGTAGTTTCAGCTCGAGATGTTCCGTTTTTTTTCCTGTAGAATGGTAGTTGCCTGCAGACTTTCCATACTTCTGGGCTACACTGACTTAACTCTGAATGACCTCAGAGGAATGGAAAAGTCTTCAGGCACTAGAGAAAGTCGTCCTCTCGCCACATTACTGTAAACGATATGTATTCTTATGCATTTGGTGTCAATGTTGTCATTGAGATGGGAACATTTTCCCACGATAGCACGAAATATTTATTTACATAATTGGCTGAAAATAACACATGAAATGTTTCTATTTAAAGTTATTGAAAAGTTTGTTCTATATTAATCAGTGTCATTTTTATAAAAAGATAAATTGTCCCTCAGTATGCTTTTGATTTTTACAAATCAGCATACGGTAGTCTCCCTTTTGCTGTTTGGATATTTATAATATTCTCTCGTCTAATTCTTTAAATATTTTAATCTTTACTTCTAATGTTTGAAACCATTGTCCCATTTTTTTTAAACATTCGTACGATTTCAAGTTGATACGTTTGTCATCATATATTCAGCGAAAGAGTAAAAATCGATTTAATCAATCGGCGAAAGTTTCTGAAACATTATTGCTTAAAAAAGTTGAATGATTTTAGTAAATAGAACACTGTTCGATTTGTTATTCATTTCAAATTAGGTACTTTCATGTTCAAAGACAACTTCTACTCATACTATTTTGCTGGTCGTGACAGCTATTTCGGGTGGTTACGTGAACAAAAATATGCTTAACTATTTAGCCCGTGTTCTTGTCAAGAAAAAATCAATATAAACTATTTACGTATTCAAACTTTACAAAAAGCAAGGTGAATAGATAAATATAAGAGAATTAATCATGATTTTAATGCCACTTGAATATATAGTTCAGTTCTAAGTATTGGAGCGTTTTGCTTAGGAATAATGTTTCACTATGTTCAATGGACAAGTCGAACCAGAGACGCCGTCACTGACGATAAAATTTCTGTCAAAATCAGAGTTGATAAAAATATAAGTAGCTGATATCTCCACAAGAGTTTGTCAAATTATATTTATGGTGACAACAAGTAAATGAATCATAATATTTCTCCTTCATAGATAAAAAAATTAGCGATTGTTAACCAGGATGATACAGTTCCGGGTTTATGGCTGCTCGCAACAAATTGAGAAATAACTAAATTGTTTTTAGAAAGAACATAAGTACGTAAATAAGACAGAAATATAAGAAAATTGGATGTTTTAACAATTAATCCCTGGTATATAATAATGGATTTAATACCTTGCTTGGAGTGAAATAATTAAAAAATGCATACGAAGGAAATTGGATTGACCATGGCAACGTGCTGTCTCACTATATATATGAATATAAAAATTACAAACGATATGTAATATTAATGAAAGCGGAATACAATTTAAATTGAAATCACATTAAGTCCTAACCGACACACCCTCATATACATACACACACACACACACACACACACACACACACACACACACACACACACACACACACACACATATATATACGTAGATTATATATATATATATATATATATATATATATATATATATGTTAATTTTTTTTACTTCAGCAGGTTCATTTTCACACATGATAGTTTTAATTGCTTCCCATAGGTCTGCTTTGCTGTTATATTGTTTGACAACTTCTTATAATTTCATCTTCATAATTGACCATAGATTTTCGATTAGATTCAGATCAGGACTGGATGGTGGCCATTGCATTATTTTCTCTCCTGTAACTCTTTTATGCGCAAAGAATTTACCGGAAACTTTGATACCTGAGAATGAATACTGTGCTGCATAAATACACACTTCACTTTGAAACTGCAAGACTTTGACATTTACTATTCAGAGAAAGTCTTGTTCGTAAAATCGAAATAGTTAGCAATGTTCAGTTTAATTCCTTCCTCGACTTTGAATGTCCCAATAATTGTTTGGACGACAATTCCAGCTCATAACACTACTATCTCCTTGTTGCATTGGCACGTCTGAATTGGACACAATCCATACTTTGGCTCATCTATCGGGTCCATCAAATGTCACTCGAGATTTGTCCGTAAAAATTACTATTAACGTACTAACAACTCTCTGAATGACGCATCGTCAGGTATTAATATTGTTTGCATTTCAGATAAATTTCCAAGACGAAAATTAATGTATTGCAAGCCAAAAGATGGCTTATCAAAAGTGTGCTATTTATTAACAGTACAATTGCTGGACGTGCAATGTCACAACGCTAGAGTTGGATTATGAATATTTCAAGTGAGTAAATTTGTAAAAAATATTAATGTGTCAAATCCACAATTTTTTTTGTTATAAGTGTTTTTCATTTAACGTGATATGAACAAAATGGTTCAATCAGTAGAGTAATGTTTAGAAATTTTTTTCCAGACATTTTGCACATTGGATCATTTTTTTTATACATATATTAATTGGTGCAGAATATATAATATTATAAAGAAGTAATCATCCAAAGAATTAATTAGTAAAGATAATATGTATATATAATAAATGAAATGAGTTTCAATATATATAATAATATATATTGAGACTTGTTTCATTGAATAATTTAAACAAATTTTGTCTTGTAATTTTCAATTGGATCTTTTCATATTCACGGAAAATATTTTTGTTTCATTAATAATTTTCTTCCTTTTTTAATGACACCAAAAACTTGCCTAAATTATTCAATGAAGCATGTCTTAATGAAAACATGCTCCCCAAATATACGGAATATATATATATATATATATATATATATATATATATATATATATATATATATATATATATATATATATATATATATTCGAACATATATCCTCAAACATTCCTATAGAGGAAGCATGCCGTTAGGAATTTAGGTCATAATGATAAATTACATTTCAATTACCTATTTAAGGAGTTTATGTAACTCGTTTGGAATATTTTATCAATATCTGCTAGTGTCATCTTCGTAACCAAAACATAAAGACAGTAATTTGGAAATGGATTTTAATCCAATATATTTACTTAATATAAACGCTATTTTTAGCAGGTAGACGCGTTTTATTTGACATTTCTCTTTTTATTTTCTTACGCAGTAGAATTAAACGACAAGTCCTATTAATGAATAATGTGCCTTCCGGCAGGTATCGAATATATATTAATATATATTAAAACACACACACACACACACACACACACACACACACACACACACACACACACACACACACACACACACACACATATATATATATATATATATATGTAATATGTATGTAGTTTTTGAACTGTACGTCGACGAGCAAAAATATTTTTCATTATCATTACCATTTATATGGGTCGACAGATGCAATTTTTACTCTGTTCTAAAATCTTGAACGAAATATAGTCTGTAGAGACCAGAATCTTTTAACAGCTGTACTGCATTTACTATGTTAGCGCATATGAGTACCCATGTAATATATTTTGAGAAAGAGAATATATTTAGGGATCCAGTAAATGCAGATTAAGCAATGATATTTCTAGCACTGAGTAGATCCTCTTAATTCAGATTCAAAAGGTGAATGTGTTTTCATTCATCTTTCTGTCTTTTAAAATATCCTTTTAATTTCCGCCAATTACTTGCCGTTTCCAAGTGCAATATACCGTCCCATGCTTTGATCAACTGAAGAAAGTAATTTCACTTCTAAAGATTACTCGACTTCGTCATTTCAATTATATGAAATATATTACCTAACAATCAGGCCTGCGGACGAATTCCTTTCTTCGCTTAAATGACTTTAACATAGCTTTTCTTTGATAACAGAGCAGCGGTTTGTGTTCAGATTTTGCAGCTAAAATCGATTAGGCTTCGATTAGGTTAAAATGTGTAGTATTTACTCAGTATAGAAAATATGAAGTACTTACTCAGTACAGTTTAAGTTCTATATATTTATTAATAGTTTTATGTAACGGCCAATGGTTGTTAATTTAGTTGAAGAAATGTGATATATACAAATCATGCATGTATATAATCTGTATTATTTTTGGATTATCATTCTTTTTGTTTTTCTTAATGTTTGGTTCAACCTTCAGATGTTCAGTTTTCCATCTGTGCGTTAGATGTAACGTAAATTCGGTACATGAGACGCAATGTAGAATTCAACAGGGAAATGCAACGACTTCAGAAGCAGAGCTAGCAGATTGCCATTTAGTATTTCTTTTGCCATAATCTTCACTTCCTACAACGAAAAATGTGAGCCGATTGATATCTTTCTGTCGCTAGCATTATCCGCTTTTATCAAAGTAAATAAAAAGGGATAATTCAAAGGTTCTGTTATATGTGTGATATCGGATACAGTTTCAACTCTTACTTGTAATATTAAGAAAAATCTCCACTGAAATTGTTAGAATTAATCATATCAAACCGAAAATACGTGCATGTTTAACTTAAAATTCTAAAATGCTTCATAATGTCAAGCATCAAACTGAAAATACTGAAAAGACATACACATGCATAAATGAACTAGCAATGTCAAAATAATAAAACTACGACAGTTTTCGTTACTGATCCATATTGCAACATAGAAATGCACTATTACTTGACAGATATACACGCACCAGGATTTAGTATATGAAAAAAGAAAACATACAAATAAATAGTAAACTTATTGTAAAATATCACAACAGTCACTTATATACTGATTTTGCCATACCAAAAAAAAGATGGACGGTATGACTGAAGACGGAAAAAGATGATTTTACAAAGAGAGAAAACTATGAAGTAAAAAGAAATCGTGTCAATAAATGTTATAAACTGAAATGATTATGAGGAAAAAAACAAAGGAAGAATAAACTAACCGAGATTGGAAAAGTAGATAGATGCCATAAGGGTTGCTGTCTTCTAAAGGAGTTATCGCACCATTGAACAAAACAAGAGTTTCATTGATTTTCCATGAATGCGACACACGTAACAGAAAATGGTGCTTTCTACTCCCAATTGTGTAAGCGCTAAGAAATAAAATTGATACTTGGTTAAAATAGATATTTCCTAGTGTCCAACATCAAAACAGATACCACGGAAAACACATTTGATGCATCCATAATGCAAACGCACTTTTAAAAAATATTTAGGAAAGGCTTTGCTTAATATAAAACGTATTCTAAATTTACAAGTATGAATTAATAATAATAATTAGAACTCTTCATGATTCAACATTTCAGGGTCATGATGTAGTGGAAGTAAGGATCTAAGATATTCAATTTTGAATTTTTTTAGTATAATTTAAGCGTACGTGATAGTTCATTACTCCGCACGGTTTCAATAAGTAGGCCATTATAAAACAGTCACCAAATGGACTTCGGTCGTATGTCGACCAAAGTGTGTCTGACAACAGTTGGGTGTTTATGTACCGAAATATGCATCAACAAATGTAACGAAAACTGATGTTTTTATCATTGTGGCAGACAATCCTCTTTTGCAATCAGTTTTCAAGTCTATGAAAAGAAGTCGGCATGTGCGAAGTTTTAAAGGATTTGAAAAAAAACATGTTGACGCTTTGATTACGTTGATTGTGGTTTTTAAAAAATATTTTCTATTATCTGATATACAAAAACCGGCGATTCGTAATTAAACAAGAAAAACTTTCCATATCATTCTACTGTTTTTCTTTCTGTGCGTCTATTTGTTCCCAATATGTCCTTTTTTTCTATTCATCACGTCTTTGAAATGAAACATGGAGAATGATCATGAAATGGATGCGATGTCTGATAATTTTGACGACCATTGATATATGCGAGTACTACGCCGGTATCTGAAGCGAGAAGTCTAGCTTTTTCCTGCAACGAAACTAAAGTAAAAGAGTCGGAATATAAAAACGAGATATATCTTAATTTCCTCCCCAACTAGGACTAGAGAATTGACAGAGAACCATTGTGAATGAAATATTTTTACGATACTGACTAGTAAAATCTATGAACAGGCAGTTTTAGAAGAAAAAGCAAATGTTTGAAAGGCGTACGCCCACATGTAGTTAAGGAGAGTTAATCATAACGAAAATAAAGAAACGAAGGTAAATGCTATTTTGTTTCTTCTCACGAAAGTAACAGACATTTGTCTAAAGGCATGTTTTTAAACAAAGAGTTTTGCTCTTTGTCTTGGGCAGTGTCTTTTTTGTTTAAAAAATAAACACACCATCATATTCGATAAATATACGTTCTTTGTCCTTTGAATTTACGTTTTGTTGATTTTCCTTTGATCCACACACACACACACGCACACACACTGAATTATTAGTAAGCGTTTTCTTCTGTCTCGTCGGATCTTCTAGCTTAGGTCTTGTCGGTTCATTTACAACGTAGATATGAGTAATTTAAGAAGCAGTAATAACGACAGTGGACAACCAATTCTAATAGTTTCTAAAGAACAGAGATAATATCTCATACTGAGAAAATAGTTAAATATTATTTCTTATATAGCGCTAATGCTTTATTTTAGCGAAATGTTGCATATTTAATTTTGGTCAACGTAATTTAAAATGTGACTGGATT
Source organism: Acanthosepion esculentum (assembly GCA_964036315.1). Lineage (NCBI taxonomy): Eukaryota > Metazoa > Mollusca > Cephalopoda > Sepiida > Sepiidae > Acanthosepion > Acanthosepion esculentum. The sequence continues at coordinate 90,497,932 of OZ038491.1, forward strand.
TTTAAAAATTCTTCCATTGTTAAATATTTTTTCCTGTGTGACATGAGCGGGTGAACCTCTTCTGATTGAATTGGTTCTTTATGGTTCTGACCGCTATAGAATAAAAAAAACCCTGGTTTCTGATTAAGTGCTGTAGTAATATACATGAGAAGGAAATACAACCGTTTATACACTTGTAACAATAGTCACAAATTAGCAGTCCTATTATTAACGTTTTCATAATGTGTGCCATTTGAATGGATATTTCATGATCATAATCCAGTGTTCCATAGTTCTTAGAATTTGATAAATGAGCGTAAAATGAAATGATCCGGACGTCCCCTGCCCTTGTTGGTGTATCAAGGCAGAGGCAACATGGGTGGATAAACAATGTCCATTTTATTTCCACGGGAAATGACGTTGTATCGAGAGATTTGTGTCCGGACGGCCTGGGCGGTATTTTGTTAAGAACTTCATTTCCAGTTTTTCGTTTTGCGTAGATATTGCCAAGACATTTCTACCGACTGACCCGTGAAATTGAAATTTTTGGAACAAAATTGGAGAAAGTTTGAAGAGGAAAGATTTCCAGATGAAGAAAGTTAATAATATGTTGAAAATGTGTTGAGGAAAATTTTTAGAGATGCAAAAGAAGGAAAAGAGATGAGAGAAGAAAGGGAGAAGACAGAGGAGACGGTAAACATTTGGAACGTATTTAAAGTAAAAAAAATCAAGAACCAAAAGTAAAAGAAAAAAAGACTGGATAAAAGAAAAATCGATTTAAAAAAATGCAAAGAAAATATTATGAAGAATGTAGAAAAATAAAGAATGTTTAAATGGAATCTGACTGATGATGGAAGAAGGAAACAAATGAAACCCAAACGACTAATGTCTGCATACGCATAAGGAAAAATAGAAAAATTAATATATCAAGTGTGCGTTAATAATGATAAGAGTATTTAGGCGTTAAGGTAGATTGAGTAAAATACCTAGAAAGAAAAGATATAGGAAAGCGATTAATAAGTGAATTAATAAAAGATAAACAAATGAAAATAAAGAATTCTAACGGAGCGATCAATATTGATAATGGTGATACCAATATCATTGATAATATTCTGTATGATAAATGTCTATATTAATACACTATTTGTTCCCCTAAGTGTTTAAGAACCAATAACATGACATCTATAGAATTTTATATATATATATATATATATATATATATATATATATATATATATATATATATATATATATAATTTTAAAAGACAATAGGAAAGCTGTAATAGTTGCCGACGCGTTTCGTCCGATTTGGACTTTCTGAAGGCAAAGTGAAATGAATTTATTAAACGAAGTAACTAATAATAACAAAACAAAATGTATGAGCACAAAAGAGACCTCATAAAAACAACTTAGCTAATGCACTAGTCATACATAGAAATAAATTCAACAACAATTTTGATTTTAAAAATGCTACACTCATAAAAAAAGAAAATACCCCACTCAGAAGGAAAATCCTCGAGAGTGCCGCCATTGAATATTACCCAAATATTAATCTACACCCAGGCCTTTTCCCTATTTCACCTTTCTTAACAGAATTACTTGTCTCCACGTAAAGAACAGTATCAACAAATCAAAAGAAAATGGTTGATTCCGTCAATACAGCAATAAAAACAATATCTCCACACGTGACAGTAAATGACGTAATTTCGAGTTAACAGTATGAAAATAGCGTTCTCTAAATTCTTCCAATTGCTAAGGACATTTTGTTTTGTTATTAGTTACTTCGTTTAATAAAATCATTTCGTTTTGCCATGAGAAAGTCCACATCGGACGAAACGCGTCGGCAACTATTATAGTTTTCCTATTGTCTTTTACATTTATAAATATTGTCTTTTTCTACAGGTTAACTCTGAGCAATTTTTCATATATATATATATATATATATATATATATATATATATATATATATATATATATATATATATATAGATAGATAGAGAGAGAGAGAGAGAGAGAGAGTGAAAGAATGACAGTGACACAGAAAGAGAGAGAGAGAGAATGACATTGACAGAGAGAGAGAGAAACAGAAAATTACAGTGAGTGAGAGACAGAAAATGACAGAGAGAGAGAGAGAAGGGGGAGGGAGGGAAGTAGAAAATGACAGAGAGAGAGAAAGGAATGAAAGTGAGAGAGAGAAAATAATAGAGAGAGAGGCGGACAGCCAGACAGAAAATGACAGTGAGAGAGAGAATGAGAGAGAATGACAGAGTGAGAGAAACAGAGAGCGAATGGAATTAATACACGTAATTATCTAAAACCCATACGAATCTGCTAAACTTTCGTGAAGTTAAAACAATAGAAACAACAGTAATAAGAATAGACACGGAAAACAAAAACATATTGTAATGGGAAAGAAAGAAATAAAACAACTACTGTGACCATCAATGTCCTCGTTGACGGAGGAGAAAAAATACAAAATGTATTATGAGAAGTAAAAAGATAACGAGCATACTCATAATCAGAAGAACATCAATAATGTCCTTAATAAATAGTATAGAACGATCTTTGATCGACAGGGTATAAACACATTTTTCATCTGTTGTATTTTCAATCGTTCTTCATAGAAAATATAACAGATGAAAACATTGTCAAGACGCTGACTGAAGGTAAGTGATTTAGTTAAACATGATATTTGACAACTGAAAGATTTTGTGCATCGAACGATCTCGTGTTATAAACAGATATTCATGAGTTGATGAATATGGAGAGATGTATTTTAAATATATTTGTATAGAATAATATAAGCACTTTTTCTTGTGTTTCATAGATACAATCGTGTGTCAGTGATAGTACGTAGCTGCAATGAAGTCCTTATTTTTATCATGTGATTTCGAAACATCCAAGATTTTGGGGGATTTTTTCCTTATGTTCATGAGATTCAGATTCCAAAACGATGTCCAATATGATTTTGCCGATATTAATTTGGATTCAGTCGTTGTTGATGAGTAAAAAAATTATATAGACAGAAATGGCCATTCATTTTATATGTCTGGATAACTGGAAAATTGTCATAAGTATGTCTTTCGATAGTCTTTTGTATATTCAGGTAAGACGAAAACAGTGGAAGTTGCATTAGGGAAGGAATACTATACCAGTTATAATAAAAGCATAGATGGCCATCACAAAGCTCGGAAATAAATTAACTAAGTGTTCTTATAATACAGTTATGATCGTGTGAGTTTGTATCTCTTGGTAAACGATATCTATTTCTGAATATATATATACTGCATAAAGGTAGTGACACTTTTACGATCTGAAACTTAAAATATGACCTAAAAACATCAGAATATTTTAAATTGGTGATTGAGAACTTTTGAGCGCTCTTTGTAATACAAATGTTTTGCCCATGTCATTAATTGACATCTTAAAAGTAATTAATAACAATAAATGTCCCAATATATGTAAAGTAAAAAAAACAACAACAAAAAAAAACAAACAAAAAAACAAAAAAACTAAAAACAACATATTGTAGAGATATTTAGGAAAAGTAATTAAGCCGCCTTTTGATTTCACCTATCTACTATTTCTAACTTAATATCGGGTTCAAAATTGTAAATTTCATTTTTAAGTTATGAAAAGCTTATAAATCGAGAGAAAATTATGGTCTATAAAGTTTTAATTGGCGGATCCGGACAAGAGATGAACAGATTTAACATCAACATTCTAGGTACATTATTTACATTATTTAGACTATTGTCCTCATCTTTGTTGCCATATTTATCACAACTTTTTGGCCTTTGTAAGCTCCGGCCTTCTTCAGGTGAACTGAACCCTTTATTTCGCTCACTGGTGTAGACTGTTCTAGTTCCACGTTCCATGTCTAACGGATGTCAGTTATCAGGTATCTTCGGTTAATTCCCCTCTCCAAGTTCTCCACCGTCTTAACCAGGTATTGAACTCACACTTTTTCGGTCCTGTCACTGGATCTAACTCACGCCTTTATCCACTGTGCCATGTGTCCTTGGGGACACATGGCACAGTGGATAAAGGCCGAAGAAGGCTGAAGCATACAATGGCCGAAACTTTGTGATAAATATGGTAACAAAGATTAGGACAATAGTCCGAATAATGTAAATTGTGTACATATTACCTCATCTCAGAAATACAGACCGATACTGAACATTCTAGGTGTATGTATATGAAAACCAGATGGCCAAACAACAGTGATTTTGTCAGCGACAAACACAGGATAATTTATGCAGGCAGTGAGAAGAACGACAAAGGAGTAGGACTAATACTAGATAGCGCACTTAAGAAATGCGTTCTAGGATACCACCAACTTTCCTAAAGAGTTCTGGTAGTGAAGCTGAAAAGGAAGACTTTCAACTATTATAGTAGTGTACGTACCGACGGCACAAAACAAGGAAGAGGACATCAAATCTCTCTACTCCATGCTGGACAGTGCCAAGGCTCTATGCGAATCACAGGAAGTCATCTTTATCATGGGTGTCCTAAACGCCAAACTAGGGAGGGAAACGCCAGGAAGATTCGGACTAGGAATCCGCAACGAACGCGGAGAAAAATGGATCCGATGGTGCAGAGACAATGACCAGGTAATAGCCAACACATGGTTCCAAGAACATCCGAGACGGCTATGGACATGGAGGAGTCCAGGACGAGAAACTAAAAACCAAATTGATTATATAACCATCAACAAAAGATTCAGGAACGCAATGATTCACTGCAAGACCTACCCAAGTGCCGATTGCGTAAGTGATCATCACCATAAGAGTGAAACTGTGGAAATTGAAGAAGCCTTACGCAGCACCAAAACTGCAATACAACAAACTCCTAACGTAAAAGAAAAAAAATATATGGACAATGTGAAAAGAAGACACGGGGAACACAATGGAAACTTGAAATGCGACACACGAAGAGACGCTTTAGTGACATCAGCAAACGATATCATCCCAAAGTAGACAAGACGAAGAAGAAAAAATGAATGGATGACTGATGAGATTTTCGACATGATGGAAAGAAGACAGAAAACTCTGCCAAGATTCGGAACGGTGTACAGAAGATTACACAATGAAATAAGGACGAAATGCAGGCAAGCTAAAGAAGAGTGGCTAAACGAAAGATGTGCAGGCATAGAAAGATTGAGTACTTCCAATAAAAGGGATATGCAGAAATAAAACAACAGGACAGAAGACATGCTCGTCAACAGCACAGAAGGACGTGTATCTATGTTTCATAGATACTTCGACAAAGTGCGCCACAAGGATCTGCTGGAACTGCTCAACAACCTTGATATATTCGGGAAAGTTGTCAGAATAACCAAGAACCTGTACTGGACGCACAGTATGCATGCGCATAGAGAATGAGTTCAGTGAATAAATAAAAATAGGCGAAAGGCAAGGATGCGTCTTCTCACCTGACCTGTTCAACTTATAGAGCGAGGCAATTCTGAGAGAATTGGAAACCCTACCCGGATTTAGCATTTTTGGCCACAATCTTAACAACATAAGAGATGCAGATGGCACAGTTCTGTTAGCAGACATGGAAAAGAAATTACAAAATCTCCTACAGAAGGTAGGCACGGAGAGTGTGAAGAAGGGACTAAGCATAAACTACAAGAAAACAGAATGCATGGTCATCCGTAAAAGGATGAGCCCAAAATGCGATTTGCAGGTCGGGGACACCAGAATCAAGGAGACGCGGATGTTTAAATATCTGGGAAGCGTTCTGACAGAGGACGGTAAAACCGACACTGAGATCCGTAGACGAATTGGAATGGCCAAGGATGCATTCCAAAAGCTGGGGAGAGTATTGAGAGACAGGAGGATTTCTTTGGTAACGAAGAAAAGAATATTAAGTTGTTATGTGACATCTGTCCTTCTTTACGGCAGCGAATGTTGGACGATTTCCTCAAAGATGAAGAAGAGACTCGAGGCGACGGAGATGTATTTCTACAGAAGGATGCTAAGGATATCATGGACCGAGCGTGTGAGCAACATGAGATCCTAGAGAAGATGCAAACAAGGAGGGGGCATATATTTAACATCAGGAAGAGGCAGCTGAAGTTCCTGGGACATAATAATGAGCAAGGAGGGCCTGGAGAATCTGATACTCACCGGTTGAATAGAGGGAAAGAGAGACAAGGGAAAATATCACCTAGCGGCCTTAAGCAAGTGGATGACAGAACGTGGTCCGAGGGAGGTGGCAGAGGGAAGGAACTTGTTGTCAGCTGCAAGGGATAGAGGGAGGTGGAGAGCCATAATCTCCTACGTCCTGAAAGGACACGACACATAGAAAGAAAAAGAATTCATGCTTATCTTATCAATGAATTTATTGAAATATATTTGATTGTATTTTATAGTTTTTGCAGTTATTATTTGTAAAATAACAATACTATAATAATTACCTACCTTCACCTATTATTTTAATAGATTGTTAATAAATTATCTTCATTCCCATCAGTTTTTGTTTCCTTCTAATTAATGGCATCACCCTTTGATATCATCACGAATATATTCATATTTTTGTTTAATCCTCCTTGCTTTTCCTTTAATTAAACACGCAGCGTTCAATTTTGACTGGCTGAAATGGTCAGATTCTTGTTTATTTAGGCATTGTTACACATGATAATGATAAAACACATTTCAATTCATTATGCATACATACACTTCTATAGAAACATTTGCATGCGGGACTCTTGAAAATCTGTAATAAACACTGGGACAATTGTACACGATAGGAAAACTGCACGAAAAACCTAATACCGCTATTATCTCTCTAACACTCATTTCTCTAGAACAATTGAAACTTACCTGCCTGTAATGACCAAATTAAAACCAAGTTCCAAATTAAAAATGAAATATCTGCAGTGTATAGTTTTCCTTAAAGAAACATTTTATTTAAAGTGATGCGAATCAATTGGTTCAAATACTAAAAAATACATTTTTATTGAAATCAGCATCTATTTGAGCAGATATTGTGGACGATCCTATAACCTCAGCAAATTTATCAAAGATTCGCTATTTCTATTACATATCATCTTCTATTAACAGAAGATTTGAGATTCTTATGAATGTGTAAAAAGAAGGGAGAGAATTATTTGAACGGACTACTCCGAGTGGTAACAAAATTTCAAGTTGAAAAAATTTGACTGTGAAAATTTACTTAACACAAATTTAGTCAAGACATTTACTAAACTTCATTTCTCGCACAGGCCAAGTAGTGGTGGAGGGTTTTAGGATCAATACCCATAAGCTGACAAATAGTGGGAGGCTAATATTCGGTTACGATCGAAATCAATAAACTGACAATATAGTCGACACTCTTGGAAGAATAAATTCTATGGTGAGGAGCAAAAATTGCGGAATGTTGATGCACTCCGGAAACCTAAACAAGTAAATGAATTTACATTGAATCATATAAGCACACGAGCAATTGTCGAAGTTTAGTAGATCCGATTAGAGTATACTCAAGGCCATCTTTTCCGTTTGACATCTGAGCGAGTATTAGATCATAAGGTAAAAATCTTTCACCAAAAGAATGAAAATTTGTTGACATCTTTAATAAAGAAACTCTTATAAATAATCAATGAAGACAAGATCAGGTCAGGATTTTTTATATACAAGTTCAGAATCTGAAATCATGACAGCAACTGGCATAATAAAACACGAGCAACAGTTGAATTCGTAATCGAAAGAAATCGATCCACTTGCTTTCATATAAGTTAAATCGATCATTTATTGCTTTCACGACACATCTGGCACATAATAAAACAATCGGAACTTGGAAAGACGATAATTAACTATATATACATTTTGTTGAAGTATATTTGCTTGGATGTGTGAAAGCTATTTGGGCATGGAGACAAAATTAAGGATACTGTTTACACTAATTACATTGCTCGGATAGTTGGTGCCATATTCACGGCTTCTGGTGATTGGAATTCTGAACTGAACTCTTTATTTCATCCACTGGGGTAGATTTTTCTAGTTCAACGTATCATGCCTCTTCCGATATTTTTTAATTCAACTCTCCAAGTGTTTGTTCACCATTGCAGTAGCCAGGTATTGAACTCTTTAGGTCAAGTCACTGGATTCAACCAACGCTGGTAGGGCAGAGATGGATTCATGACTTTCTCAAAGTCATTTGTGCTAAAGTGAACACAACAGATTAGGATGGAAAGACATAGATCCCTATCCCTCTACCAGCAATGGGTTAAAGAGAAGGGTAGACTGGGCTTTCTAGGCATAGGTACAACTAATCTAAGAAAAGGATAAATCTGACTTCTAGACGAGAAACGCTCCAGTTCTAATTCGCAAGAAGTCACGGCAATAATAAAAATAAGTTTGAGAATTCATGAGGACATACATCTTGAAGGCTTGTGACTATTAAGAAAACAAGGTTTATAATGTAATTTCCACTCCAGAAAGCCTAAAATACCGTGACAAAAGATAAAATTGATAATATAAGAACAGAATATTTGTGGAATAACACATAGACTAGCGAAAATAAGTTTAAGACCGACGATTAATCTTTTATTCATTTCAGAAAATGTTTCTAATAAAACAATATAAATTAGTTTTGTGTACGTTTATTTTTCTTTCGAATGAGGTAAAAATTGTATATTTTTCTACAACATGAAAAATTTTAATGCTAGATTAATTTAATTTATCTAAATTTCCCTGCAAAATAATGAGTATTATGCATGAGTATTATGCAAATTACTTGCTAAAAGTGTGGTCACATGGTTGGTCATTAATGTGTTATATATTGTAACAACTGAGCATTGTTATGCAATGACTTCTTTATGGGAAAGCATCGTGGTCTGAGCTTAGTGACCAGATAAAAAATAGTGTTACTTCATCAACAAAACGTTTCCTTTATGAACAAGCAAACAATTAAAGTGCAGCAAAACGGTTTGTGTTCAGGCTTGGAGGCTTTACCGGGCTACTGGACAATATAAGGATTGGCAAAGATCGGAAGCCACAAGAAAAACAATAGTGCAACTGGGTAGACGAATTCATAGGCTTTCCGGAGCTAACCGAATGCTGACGGCCGTGGATATTTGCCGCCAATTATCTGGTAAAACTGGCTTTATTTTTGCGCTGCAAACTGTTAGAAACCGTCTAAGAGAATCTGGATTATTCGAGCGCATTGCTAGAAAAAAGTCAATTATTTCGGAGAGGAATCGACTCAAGCGGCTGAATTTCGCAAAATGTCACATTCAATGGACGGCTGATGACTAGTGTAGAGTACTTCGGAGTGACGAGTCACGTTTTTGCATCTTTGGATCAGATGGAAAAAAAAAACCTTTGTCAGACGCCGCCCAACCGAGGAATTCCATCCTAAATGTGCCAAGAAGACGACGCAAGCGGGAGGCGGGGGTGTAATTGTCTGGGTGCGTTCAGTAGCTTTGGTATTGGTCCATTTATTAAAATTGATGGATAACTCAACAGTGTAGGCTATATGCAGCTAGTTAAGTAACATGTTCTGCCATATTTGAATGACCAAATACCACATTGAGCAATTTATCAACAAGATAATAGCCCCAATCACAAAGCCGAAAAAGTAATACAATTCTTTGATCACCATAATATGGATGTCATTGAGTGGCCTCCACGGAGTCTGGCCTTTAATCCGACTGAACATTTATGGAATTATATTTCTAAAAGAGTTCACGCTAAACAAATCCCAACAAATCTAGCCCAATTATACGATTATATTAAGCAAATATGGCATAGCATTCCAAATGATTCTTATACTTACTTATCAAACTCCATACAAAGTCGATGTGAAGCTTTAAATGATATGAAAGGTCACGGGACTAAATATTGATAAATTTTTTTTTTCCAATTTTTACTATAACTTTTTGCTTTAAATATAATAATACCCATGCGGTTTTAAATTTATTTGGATAATTTAAATTAGTCCAGCATTAAAATTTTTCAAGTTGTAAAAAAATATAAATTTTTGCATCATTCGAAAGAGAAATAAATTCTACATAAAGCGTACACAATAAAACTAATGTATATTGTTTTATTAGAAACATATTCTGAAATGAATAAAACTTTAATCATCGGTCTTAAACTTATTTTTGCCAGTGTAGAAAGTCGGAGTTTTGTTAAATATATCCCATAATTCAGTGCAGCGTATTCTCAGCATCTATCTGTAGAAGTATCTATCTTGATTCCAGTCTCTTCGTTCAGAAATTGTACAGCGTTCGCTGGCATATACGACAATAGATATGACATAGAAATTCATCACTCCCATCTTTGAATCTAATGAAATTTTCCTGTCTCTTAATACTTAGATTTGTTTCTGGAAGGTATCATTTGTTGTTGCAGTGCGACTTCTGATTTTTGTGTCACATTTCCGTCATTTCATCTCAGTTTGTGTGAGTGAAAATAAACTTTAATGTACGGTATTTTGTTTGATGATATTTTTAACCTACAGTGAGATCCTATACCAAGTTCAGCATGAGATTTGTTTCCAAACATTTATTATTGCAATATTTTGAACTAGCTAAAAAAATTGCGTAGATGTTTTACATCAACTTTCACAGTATGACAAGAGACATGAGAATGTGGAAAGTTTCAATCCTTTCTCCCGCATGTAATTCATTCAATTTCGATTTTAGTGCTTTTGGCGTGGTTCCATTTGCGAGAAATTTAATCAACGCGGTCCTAGCTTTCATAATATTTATTTACTCATGTTAGTGATGTTTTTACACATTTTCACATTTCTTTTCAGCTGTCATAATCTACGATCTGAAAGATTAAATAAAACTACTAGATCCACTCTTCTTATTTGAAAAATATAAAGTCGTGGAGTTATATATTTTTTTTCGTATAAACCTTTTTTTATATAAATTTCATATATTGTTAATTATGTTATAGCCACTGAGATAATCCCACAGACCCTAATTGGTAAATGCCCATGGAGATTAACTGACAGCAGATCTATTCAGATCAGCAAAATTATCTTCAAAATTTTGCCAGATTTTAATAATGCAGTTCTCTGGATGCTTTAGCATTATTTCGCGGATTATCCACGACTTTTCTTTGTTTTATGGTGAAATGAAATTTTCTTGAATCTGGGTTATTTTTTTAAAATTTATATTAACCAAAATGTTGTGGTGTTTTTACTTTTAATAAAGAATTTGAGTTTATGAAATCGGACTTCATGATGAAATCTCAGTTTGCACATTTTCAAGTCAATAACACTTTCAATAATTTTTCTTCCTATTTTGACATTTTTAAAGCTACCTGTTCTTGAATTTCTAATATCTGTTCAGTCGTAACATTCAGCTGTCATAATTTCCTGCTCAACTTGTTCAGATCCTTCTGTTTTCTTTTTCTATTTGTACATAATCAGAATTGTTTATTCTCGGTCTGTTTTTATTCAAATTTCCTGTTATTTTAAGATATTTATTTCATCTATCTACATTTGCTGGTTCAGATTTGCCTGAGTTTTATTATTACTATTCATTAAATAATTCATTTTAACATTTTCGACAATTGTCTACCGTCTGGAAAACTAAATTATCATACGTACTTATTTGTGCCAAAATTTAGTAAATAAAAACAAATCAGCTTGGTCAACATCCGAGCAATTAAAGGTTTGAAAAGAATAGAAAATTTAGCCACTTGAGTTCCTTTTCTTGGAATTCTCCGACCACATGCCACTGTATGCTAATAAATGGTTCATTAGAAGCGTCCTGTGGTTAAATATCTCCAACAATCGATTTTGATTTTGTTGTTTTTTATACTGTAGTTTTGTTTTTATTGCATCTTAAGATTTTATGATGACAGACAATAAAAGAATATAGAGAAAAATCAGCATAGGAGACGAATAAGATTAGGACCAAAATAAAAAAGAAAACAACATAATAGAAAAACATTGGGAATGCGATAATAATGAGTTGAAGAGAAAAAAAAATTCCAAATTGCTAGTCGAATTTTATCAATGTTATTTTTCGCTGCTTTTTCCACTTCCACATTCTCTGGTCTTTTTTTCAACTGTTTTTTCCATTTTTTTTATTTATCTCGTAAATAAAAAAATAACTGGAGAAAAAAAGGAAAAAGTGAGCCTTTTTTCACTGACAGCTGTCAGTATGTATTATCCAGTTCATTGTTTTTACAGAGGTGTTTTATTATAATAATCCAATGGTATCTATTTTTGCCCAAATTTGCATGTTTTTGCTCTTTTAAATATTGGAACAATCCTTTAATAGTTAAAATACTAAACAAAATCAATCTCATCTGCAAGAAAAAAAGAAACGTCTTCTGTTGAGTACATAGCCACATGGGCATCCGTAGAAATGGAAAAGATATGTCAGCTAAGGATTCCTAAAAAAAAAAAATAACATTTCGAATTTGAAAATTCCCTATACAGATTTCAAATTTCAAATCAACTATAAACTCATAATTCTAAACAAGTGGCAAGAGTTATGGAACTACAACCCAAACAACAAACTTTACAAAATTATACCGATTCTAGACGAATCCTGACTAATGCTATCCTTTACCTTTAAAAGAGTCAGATAAGGGCGAAAATGGAATACTGTTGTTATATTTGGGCAGGAGCTTCTCAGTACATCACTTTCCAGTATTGATAGAGATCAAAAGCGTCTTTGATTCCTTTTGGGTGATTTTTCACCGTCAAACCTTTCACTCACAGGCGGGATGTGGCAATCCTCTCACTCTTCTATTATTACGTATATAAGTGCTCGAACGAACTACATTCCTTTGTTCCGCCAGGTTTAACCTACACGGCTAGGACTCGCCATTTCACGTATATTGTAGCAAACCATACACATTCCCTTCGTTTTCCATCGGTGAGAAGTTCTCATCTAACAGATTCTTCTCGCGAACCACTGCACTGTGGAAACGACTCACAAGAGGATACTACTCCAATCACAACAATCTTAACCTGTTTAAGTCTAGGGTTAACCGTTATCTTTGCCTTCTATCCGTATAAACTATCTCATAATGTAACACACGAATTGCCTCCGAGTCTTGTAGACCTTACTGTAAAAAAATGAAATCAAGAAAAGAGAACCTTTTCAGGAAAATAAAAGTAGAGTCTATCGTAGCCTACTTGAAGAAGGTTGAACTCTACCACAAATAACTCCGTTCAAGAGGTTAAACTGAAGAGTGATGGAAACAATTCTTTACAAGCCATATACTTAATAAAAATATTTTCTGCATTGAATAACCAACATAATTAATATGCCGTTAAAACAGAACAATAAATATTGAAATGATTTTCAAGAGCGTGTGATTAAAATTTCCTATAGAATATTTTTTTAAAATTAAGATATTATTTCACTGTATATTTATATGAATTTGACAGCCCTGTATATATGCGTTCCGGGTGTAATGGCGATTGTGATGCTCTTCTGAATTTTATTCATTTCTCACAAGCTTTAAATTACGTCTGAAATCATTTTCAGCGTGGAAGGAACCAGTTACAACATTTTCCTTCATCACACTCAATTTTTATCAGTTTTCTAGCATAAATCGTATTAAACATTTATGGGACATTTTCCATCATGAAATTGAGAAAATATCAACAAAGCTTTTCGTTAATGTATTCAAAACATGGCTAAATATTCTAGTATCACATGTGATAAATTCGAGACCTGGAAATGAAAGAAAAAATGAAATTGACTAATGACACGTAAACTTGCATACAAAAATATACATTATTTAGATTATAAAATGAATGCCCATGTTTAGAAATCGAGATCTATTTATATTTGCTGTATCTCTGTATAATGGGTAATATTGAAAATGTTTCCGGACTACGTGCTTCTTCAATGGAATTACGTGCGCGGTTTTACGGTCATTCATACTCAGTCTATTTAATCAGTCTGCCAATAGACTTCGTGTAATCTTCTCGTGTTCAATTATTGTCGTGGAATAGCTCTGTGTTGTTTACGGTAACTGCATGAAATTCTGTCTGAAGCGTAGAAAATCTACTATGGAAACTTTCGAAATGATTTTTGAGAATTCGGTGCCGCTTTAGCATGCGTCCTACCAATCAATGTATCCTAACACTGCATTTGCATCCGACATTATCTAACGTAAAGGGTAAAGCAAAAACGGAAGGAGGGATGCCATTTATTATTGTATTATAAAATTTTAAATAAACAGAAAGAAAATTATAAAATAAGAAATTTGACTAAAAATCATAAAACAAGATATTTGAATCCTTTAAATAAAAACGTTCTGAATGTCTTTTAACATATCGAGGAAAAAAATCGAGATAATGCCTTAATAATGTAGGGTACGGATGAGTAATTCAAATGTAGTGGTAGGATACACAATAAAGCAGAAAATGATCTGTAGGACACACGCTAAAGTGGCACCGATAAAATATTTAGGGCGAAAATAGATTTATGAGTTTAATGCTTATTTCAATGATCGCTTTGAGATTAAGCATTTAGGACGACTAATCAACATTAAAACATCAGACAATGTGGAAAAAACATCTATTGTGTGAAAGTCAGTTTCACAACAGGAGTATTCAATGTATAATTTACAATCAAGCAATTATATTTTGATAAAAATTGGAATACACACTATTTTCAAACATACTACATGAGCGTTCATTATAATTTAAAAATGATAGCTAAATTTTAACAAAATTCTCATACGAACCAATTGCAAAATATATTTTCGAAGTATATGGAAAAATCAAAATGAAAATAGTGGGATTATTGATAATGTTCTTACATGATTGAACAAAAAAGTTAAGTAATTCAAATTTAGATTTTGAAATGCTTTTTACTACCAACAAGAAATATAGATGTGGTATGAATGTCTTGGTATTCTGGAAAGATGAAAGAAGAGGTAGATGAATTCATTCCATTCTATAAATATTCAAATGACACTCTTGAATGACAATGTAATCTTTTGGTTACAGATCTATTTGTCTAACCATATAAAACGCGAAAGATAAAATTGTCTTTGACATGTATGAATAAGGAATCAGAATTTATGCCAATAACTATAACTGCAACAAAATTTGAAAATTTCAATTGAGACAAAATAAACAAAAAGCCATGATCTTGTCGATATGCAGCGCATAAAATGATGTAAACAAAATTCAAATATACTAAAACCATTGTAAATATATTTAATGTAAATATATTTCGACCATTTCTAATTTTATCCTTTCATACAAAAAAGAAGTAGACAACAACATTGGAGTAATTGATAAAACTATATGAATTTTTTTCAGGCTAAACATTTGATTATTTTATTATGAGTGACGATAATATTTAGCGATGTCTGGATGATTCAAAGTTATTTTAGATTGGTGACATCAGAAAAGCATTAACAGAGTGTTATGGGAACTTACCCATAATAATAATGGACTATTCCGGACATTATAAGTACTGCGCCTCAAGAGGGAGCATAGAGGATTTATTGTAAGAACATTGGAATAGTGACACTTGTCGAGACAACATAGTTCACTCTAACCAAATCTGATAGTCATTACTAATACTTCTACTACTTTGTATATATTTCTGTTTGTAATATATCTGTGTTATTCCATACCTGTGTTCGAGTTATTCTTCATTGGTTCTACTATGGACCATCACCGTGGTACAAGGAACTTGGACCATAACACAGAGTCAATTTATTGAACTGCCAATATTTTGGGGCGAAATATCCCCTACATATAAACATATATTTATGCGTGGGGGATATTTCCACAAAAAATATAATAGATCCATAAAACCATAATCCAGAATGAAGTATGTGTGCGTGTCGGTTGTAGCATTTATTTGCACACCACCACCACCACAGGCACACACAGGTGAAATTTCCTTTTAAACTACACTATACTGCAACAAAGGGAAGCCAGACGGCGTTTTGGCGCGTGGATTGCTTCCACGAAAAAACCAAGTCATTGTTTACTTTTAACGTAAACTTCTTAAATCGATCTGTTTTGAGTAAGCGATATCTGTAGGGCATAATCAAAACAAAATAATACGATAATGAACTGATATTAACTAAATTCCATTCGTTATCGAGTTAAATCAAAATGGACAGGTTTCCTCAAGAATCGACTGTTGTCGTACAATAAATCTCCCGAGATTCAATTAATAAACAACTTCCTGACAACAGCCTGAATTTTAAAAGGTTTGGGGATTTGCTTCAGGTAAGTGTGGGTCACATGGCTATCTTCTACTTATTCAATGAATATAAACTATCGTAAGTTATTTCTTCGTGTTATAACTGATATACATTTGAGTAATCCATGCATCTGTCGGATTTGCCGAACAATTATAAACAGTTAACCTGTTTATTAAATGTAAGTTGAATAAATGTGACCAGATTTACTAGAAAGTTAATTCAAACTTGTTAGAGATTCGATATATAACCGAAGTAAGATACTGACATGGACTCTTATTTTGTGTCTATTTCTATCCAAGTAGCATTTTCCTTAATCCACAACGTTCATAATTTTAATGTACAGAAGCTTAAGATTTCTTAAGAGTTGTATGTTCTTTATCTCTGTTACGAGGAGATCAGTTCAAAGTGCAGTTACAGTAAATCCTAAGTTCCAACCTAAATATTAGGTTATTAATTCAATAGAATGAACTTTGTTTTTGATTTCCGTACATTAAAATTACATACATATTTGCTTAAAAATACACACAACATCAATATATTTATATTATTAATTGAACATTTGCGATTATAATGTTGGACCAAAAATCAATTGTTCAGACTGCCATTATACTCAGATGTTTACTTGAACACCTTATTTTACAACCACTCGTTTACACTATCTAACTTAAATTTTCTTGTAAAGAAATCGATATCGTTTTCATAGAAAATGACAAACTACAGAGAAAATTTATTTTCCTACAAGTTTATAAACTATAGTTTAGCTAAAAATAACCCATAAAACGTTTTTGTTGTCGTAAATCCACCTCCGTAAGAATAAAATGTTTAGTGAGGTTATTTTTGATACACACTTGATTGGTTGGTCAAGCGTTATCTAGCTTTTGAATTTTGTAATATTCTGCAAAGATTATTTCAAATTCATCGCCAACTAATTGTAATGTGATATTTGTTCTTTATTGTAAAATATTGAAAAAAATATAACAGCTTCAGCTCAAATTCTGAGGTGTAGACATGTTTTATACTTTGAAAAGGAGGAATATAGATTGAGAGTGAGAAAATCAGATCATACTAGAGAGCAGTAACATCTATTGCTAGATTTTGTACGGTTACATCTCTCTCTCTCTATATATATATATATACATACATATATATATATATTATATACATATATATATATATATATATATATATACATATATATACATATATATGATATATATGTACATGATACACACACACACACACACATATATATATATATATATATGATATATACACACACATGCATATATATATATATATATATATATGATATATACACACACATGCATATATATATATATATATGATATATACACACACATGCATATATATATATATATGATATATACACACACACATGCATATATATATATATATGATATATACACACACACATGCATATATATATATATATGATATATACACACACACATGCATATATATATATATGATATATACACACACACATGCATATATATATATATATATATATATATATATATATATATATATTTCATACACATCGAAACATGAGTGTATTTATGTAGTGGTTTATACATGTTTGTATGTAATATCCTATAATAAAGAATTTTGCTCTGCTATTGAATTATATTGAGCCTTATTTTAAATTAATGTTATGAACGTTTGAATATATATGAAATTCGTTCCTATTCCATATGGATATTTGCTCCTATAAAGTCGAGCACTTTACATTTATTTTAATAATCCAACATGGAAAAAATTGATTTCGGAAATTCGTTAAATATCATTCCCATCGCAAACAAACTGGAATATTTTGAAAAACGGGTCCTAAATACTGGTGATCTAATAAGAAGTGTGAGATGGCAAGCCTTCTTCGTGGATCGTGATGTTACGAATACAACGGATTCGTATGGATTTAAGATTTTAAAAACTGCACCTTTCATTGACTGTTTACATGGCTTTTGAAATGGATCTCTTAAACATTATTAACGACATTACTTTTCATAAACACAGAAACCAATTTCAGAAACGCTTGAATACCTTGGTTAATGATATTAAACAGTAGGATCAAATATTTGTAAAATCTGACAAAACTACTAACTTTTATAAATTTAATTCTAAGGATTACATGGCACTAATTAGAGTTAATTTGACCAAGAATTATAAACAAATAAATATTAATAATTCTAATGGTGTTGATCATATCAACACTTGTATTACCGATAAACTAAAAATTAGCAATTAGTAGGGTTGGTAAACTTTGTACAAAGGAATCCTATGTACTACTTAAAGACCATAAGCCTGAGTTCAAGACCAAAGTTCCTGCAAGGATTATAAATCCCACCAAGTATGAGATTGGAGGGATAAGCAAAGTTATTCTAGAACGCGTTAATAAACAGATTAAAAATCACCATGGGCTTATTCAATGGATCGGTACCATGGAAGTTATTAACTAGTTTAGAAGCATCGACAACAAAAACAGCTGCACTTTTATTCAGTTCAATATTGGTGACTTCTACCCTTCTAAGGACCTCTTTACATTGGCTTTAGAATTTGCCAAAGTTTATTCCAACATCTCAAGTGAAGAGATAAATAGTATTATGAATTGCCGGAAATCTGTCCTAATCCACAATAAAGAACAACGAGTAACACATTCTGATGATAACATTGACATTGCTATGGGATCGTTGGATTTTGAAGAATCTTCTGTCCTGGTTGGTTTATATATTTTGTACAACCTTACCGTTTATGAGATTACTTTGAATAGTATAGGGAAACAGAGATGATGGATTATGGTTGTAAAAATTCTACAGGAATTAAAGTTGATAAACTTAGAAAAATGATTCATAGGGAATGTAAAAGTTTAAATCTTAAGGTTAAAGTAAGTACTAGTATCAAACAAGTTGTTCTAGATGTAACGCTAGATCTCGTCTGTAACAATTTTCAGCCTTATATGAAAAACAATGCTAACCCAATTTATATCCATCGCAATTTCAATTACCTACTGTCTGTAATCCGACATATTCATTTCTCTGTAGAACGTAGGAACAGAAAACACTCGTCGAACAAAGATCTGTTTGAGAAATATAGTAGTGTGTACAATAGACTTCTTAGGAAAAGTAGGTATAAGTCCACTGAAATTCAGTTTAGAGAATATGATGGTAATTCAAAGAAAAGAAATAGAAATAGGAAAATCACTTGGTACATACCTCCATTTAATCTATTAGTTAGTACAAAGTTAGGCCACAAATTTCTCAAATTAATTGACAAGCATTTTCCGAAAAGCAACCTTCTTAGTAAATCTTTTAATAGGAATACATTAAAACTTAGTTATAGTTGCAACAATAATCTTGAGAAAGTCATAAATTTGCACAATAATAGAACACTTAACTAATTTAATAATTGTAACCAGAATGCAAGCACTAATGCAAATATTGTTAAGGACAGTGACCAAGGTAATTGTAGGAATCCTAACCAATGCCCATTGTCTAATAAATGCTTAACTGAATTCCTTGTGTATCCGTGTTCTATCTCTACAATAGAAAATCCGAGGGTTGAAAAGTGTTTTATTGGCAGTACCAAGAATATTTTCAAAAACCATTGGTACAAGCACCTATCCTCTTTTACTAATGCTACTCATAGAAATAGTACTTCACTTTCAAAATATTTTTGAAGAAAATAAAAGCCCTGACGTTAAATGGAAAATTTGAAAACTAGCAAGGACATGTAGATCCTTATACGAATTTTGTTTTCTGTATTTACAGGAGGAAATCCAGATAATCAGATTTTTAAATAGGAAGGATTTATTAGATCAAAGATGTGAATTAACAGTCAATTGTAAACGTATTTCATCTTTGATCTTGCAATCGTGCTCAACTTTAAAATTTGACATTCGCTTCTTATTATATGTTGAATAACCTTCTTGTAAACATATAAAGCCTATATTTACTTAGATGTTTTGATGTAGTATAGTTTGGACGTTATTCTTCTAACATTGATGGTCATATTTAGTTTAGAGGTATATACGTTTGGCTGACGTTTTAATATTTTGTATTGATTTGTCTTATTAGTACTCTATATAAAACCCTTTAGTTAACAGTTGCATTTCATTGAGTATAATCTATATATTTTATTATTCCATTATTTTATATTATTTATATGCTAAAAGTTTTGTTTAATCCATTTATATTAATATTTTATTTAATTTTAGTTTTCGTTTTTTGTTAAATATTTTTGTTTCTTTTTCCTTCTTTTATTTCTTAAAGAGCCATAATATTTATCTACTATAAAGTATTGTTAAACTACGTTTCTTCATCACAGGAAATGTCATCCGTTGGACGACAACATTGTAGCGTAATTTGTGTTTCAAATTTAACATTTTTATTTCTTTGCAATTTTGAATCGGTGTTTCATGACTTCTTACTTAGCATAGACCAATTTCAGTGGCTGAACCGATTATAAACATAACAAATTGTATATTTTTCCTTTCTCTTCTTCCTTTTCTTTGGGAAAAAAAGATTATATCTTGTATGTTTCTTTCTTGATCTTTATCGTTTCTTTCCATTTTTTTCGCAGGAAAAGAGGTTTTATGTAAATAAATCCTAATAATTGTAATAATCAGTCAATTACTATCGCCTGATGAGATGTGTTGATACACATTGAAACATGAGTTCATTTATGTAGCAGTTTATACATGTTTGAATGTAATATCCTATAATAAAGAATCTTGCTCTACTATTGAGCCCTATTTTAAATTAATGTTATGGACATTTGAATTTATATTTAATTCATTCTCATTTCATATATATATATATATATATATATATATATATATATATATTGATGCATGTTTCATTAAATAATATAGACAAGTTTTGTCTATTTATTTTATGTAAATTCTTTTCATATCGTCTGATAAACTTAACATTATCCTTACAAGATGAAAGAAAATCACCATATTGATACTTATTTTTAATCCTATCTAAGATTTCGGCTTACATAAGCTATTATTAAAGATGACAATTACATTACAATATATTAACCAATACACGGACAAAACAATAATGATAGACTGTTTTTGTTTGTATGGAAGATTTCCAAGCAACGACAAATTCTTGCATACGAGACGCTGGAAGCGAAAATCGCACCGAAGCTCATGACATCACAGATGACCACGCGAGAGTGAAAACGAGAAGTATTAAGTATGGGATGTCGTTGGAATAAACCAATTGCTTCTGTTGTTAATTATAGGCATTTAAATATATTTGAAAACACAACTATACTTAAACATGAAAACAATAAACAAAAATTTAAATTCTTGAAGCTATATACATAAACAGTTTAAACCTAACCTGAACAAAATAAGCTACGAAATCTCCACAAATATTCTTAAATGCCTATATATACAATGATAGTATAAGGAGCAAATACGAAACGCATATCAATTTAAAATGATTAAAAAATCATCAGAAAATAAATTATGGACAAGAACTTGTTGATTATATCCTCAAAACGTTTACTAATGATTTCTGAGGAGATTGATGGGTCTACCTGAGAGGGAGAAGAGCGCAATCCGTGTTCTTGAAAACTGGGCATACGCTTGATACTTTCCATAGGCTTGGCAAGGATTTCTCCTCAAGCACTGGTTAAATAACTTCGCTGGGATCGAGAATAGTTCCGGGTTGATTTTCTTAAGGACATCCAATGGAATTTTGTTGGGCTAATGGATTTATTTCAAGGCTTTTGATAAGTTTCGAGACTTCCCGGGTTGTAATGACACTGTGCTCAGTGGGAAGTTTGGGTGGGGATGGCCTTTGTTATATAATGTTGAATTCGAGGCGAAGATAGCGGGGAAGAGCTTCGCCTTATCTGCTAAGGAAAATCATGATCTCGGGATCATGTATAATAGTCGGCACAGCCGTTTTGCCTCTGTTCATAATTTGGTTGGAGATCTTTCAGAATTCGCGGGATCCAATTTAACAATAGCTTCTGCTGTGCACTATAGTCAAATAGTTGAAGGATTTGTCAAATATAGTTTTAAGTGTGGCGTCATGCCAATAGAATTGCACTAAATTTCACACCAGTCCATCAATTGATCCAGTAACCGGGGTTGGTATGAATGCCGAATAGTTTGACATTTTGTAAACTGGGTGCCTTGCTGTGATACAGTGGTTATTAACCTGGGCTCGCACATGATTACGACTTCAGTTCTCACCCTTATATTTGTGGCCTTGTTCCAAAACTCAGCAAAACTTAGATAATCAGGTATCAATTGGCATTACTTCAAATCGATTAAAAATTACGACACACGCGTAACAAATAAGCGATCGAACCAATCTTGATTAACCACGCACACAGATAGAAAAGGATTTTTTGAAACAAATCGTTTTAGCTTATTTCTTTCAATTCACCATTTGGCAAGAAAGGTCTTTGAATTTTTAATTTCTGTTGTAGACGTAGTTGTTATATGTGCATTTCTTGTGTAGATTGTTCTATTATTTTTCGCAGTGTTTTTTTCTAGAGAAGTGGTGCTGGACATGTAATAATTGAATTCTTCACCAAAGATTATGTGTGGGACGAGAGAGAAGAATGGAAGTGCCATTGGGTGAATTATTTTCCCAGTAGTAATGGGGATTCTATTGGCACAAAACAAAATGTAATAATTGGCAGTTTTAGTTTTCTTTCTATTTATTGGTCTGCTTTTGAAAAAAATAAGATAACCTAAAGATGAAAGAAAGAAAGAATAAAGAGAAAATGATAAAGTTCAAAATAACGGTGAAAAGAAATAATGATTAAAGGAAATAAAAATAAGTTGCCAGAAATAATGAAAGGATAAAATTGTTGTGACAAATATAACTGAAAACTTATAAGGTGGAAGGAATAAAACGATATCGAATAATACATTATACAGAAGCATATGTAGTTATGCATGTGGACGTATGAAGATGCACATCCATGCGCTAATACACAATTTTGTCCAGAGCATCTACTGATAATAGAATTAGTAATCTAACGAAGCTGGTCATTCTCAAAGGTAGAGAGGCTGATCCTTACTGAGTGGCCAGAATAGGACAACCAATCGCACAAAGGCGTATAAAGGTTTGTAGCCTACATATCAATCTATTGGAAGGTCTAAACTCGTAATATACCATTCATTATAAATATTTTTCATAAGTCAGAAATATATATGCGAAAACACGTCATTATCAAAATATCGAATATCTTTTGAACTTCATTTTTATTCTTCGTAGCGATTTTGTCTTCCAATCTTAATTGTTTTCGTTATATTCTCATGAATATTTAATTAGATTTTCTTGATTTTATATTAGACATTCAAGTGCCGCGAAAAGTTAAGGATCTGAGTTCTGTTCATTCGGTAACTTTGCGTTCTTATGTTGGGTTTGATTAGTGTTTAAACCATTGCCTATTTCACCTAATCTCTTCTGCTGCTGGGAATTACACAACGCTTAAATATCAATTCTCTATTTACAATTCAAACTTTACAAATAAAAAATGGTTTGGTTAATAAAACGATTGGAAATACATGACGTTTTACTTCAATAGTAATATACCCTGATTCTTAGGTTTGACATGGAGAGACCTCGGGCTGACGTTATGAAGCATAATCTCCATCGTTGAAAATACACTATAAGTTAAATTTTACTATATAATTGGGTAATTTATTTTACAGATGTGTATCCTGATACGATGACGAGGTTATTCTTGGGGAGTTCAGACTGTTGTCCTCATCTTTATTTCCATATTCACGACGCTTCGGCCGTTGTACGCTCCGGTCTTGATTAGGTCATTGCAATTTCGAACTGAACCTTTTATTTCGACCACCAGAGAAGATTGTTCTAGTTCCACGTGACATGTCTCTTCAGGGTGTCTCAGTTATCTCCCTTTAACTCAACAAGTTTTGTTATCACAAAGTATTGAACTCACAACTCTTTCGGTCAAGTCACTGGATGCAACCGATGCGTTTATCCACCTGGCCGTTTATCTTTGAGGACATCAGTGTATAAATCTTTGCGATTTATAAGCTTAATTTCTCTCAGTATCCTTTTTTTCAGACCTCATATTGCAATTTTTGTTGTTGTTATTGCTTTTCTCCGTATTACTGGTTCCCATATTGTATTAATTTCTATGCTTGACCAGCTTAGAAGATTTTTGTGGCCTAGCATATATAATGATTCCTTAAATTTTATCTAGTGATGTTCTCTCTATTATTTCAATCTCATTCCACGGGGTGGGGGAGGTGACCTCCCTTTTCCATCCATAAATGCTCAGCCACGCCTGACTTTTCTATTTCCACTCGTGTTACGCCTTTACGATGTTATTGCAGTCTTACTTTAAGGAGGCGGCCTGTTTCTTCATTATATTTCTTACCCCAGCTGCACGGGATGGCGTACACACAGTCCTTAGTCATGTTCTCCTCTATGGAGGGGGTACTCGGAATAGGTGTCTGCGAAGTGTTGAACCACTTCTGAAGGTTGTCCTGATGTTATATGGACCACAGATCTTTTGTATTTTCCGATGATCTCTTCACATAGGGTAAGCGGTTTTCCGAGTGATGTTATCTGCTTGTACCCTTCTATTTCAGTTTGTCGGAGCTGCTGCCGTGTACCCAGGGTAGTTGTTACGTTGTAGGGTACTGTTAGTACTGACCATTTTTTTTTGCATATGTCTCTTTGTCGTCACTTATGACTTTTGCTCGATGTTGTAAACAGCGGACGATCCTTTTCTTTACAATGTATGGGTGGTAGGAGTTGAAGTTGAGGTATTTTCCACTGAATGTTGGCTTGCGGTATACGGATGTCTTGAACCCGTGCTCTGTTTAAGATATTAGTACATCCAGGAATGCAAGTTTGTTGTCGTTTTCTCTCTTTTGTGTGAACGGTATCGATGTTCTTTTTGAGTTGACATGGTCCAGTAGTAGCTGGACCTCTTCGTAGTGTGGCCAGCGTATGAAAGTGTCATCTACGTATCTCAGCCATAGGTTTTAGTAATGTGGAATCTAATATTATTTCTTCGATTTATTCCATGTATATGTTTGCCATTGCTGGTGATATTGGCGAGCCCATTTCTAGGCCTTCATTCTGTCGATATATGCCTGATCCCATTCCGGTGTTTTATTTGTATACAGAAAGTCAGCATCTTCATCAGGTTATCTATTGTTATACTGGTCCGTTCTCCTAGGGATGAGTTCGAAGTCAGTCTGTCTCTCACTAACAATAGTGCCTCTTGCGTGGGTAGCTTGGTGAACGTCCAGGCTCACCATCTAGTTGGATTGGATGGGTGCATCTTCGATTATTTCAGAATAATTGTTCGCCAGAACCTTAGATATTAAATAGTTATTTGCACTTGCGCGTGAATTACAAATTTCGTTCTTTTAATTTTTCTACATTTATTGTTAACAAGGGTCTATGAACGTACTCAATTTATGTTATCTGCTCATTGATGACCGACGTGGGTAATACGAGACAGGCATGTCCTGCTATATAAGCCGTAGGGAAAGGCTTGAATCTTGGAAGAAGGGTGAATTTTTGTTTTATTCCTATTTCAGCTATAATCCATTTAACAGAAAACGATGTGTGGTGAGAATATTTACCTAAAAATGATATAAGCCAGTTACTTATTACATCGAATTATAATAGATAAATTAAGAACTGTACATGATAATCCTTTTCAAAAATGTAAACTAGTTGTAAATACTTCCTGTTACATAGGAAATTGGACTTTTGTTATGGGCATCGAATTGGTGTGGTCATTTGCCCACTCATCTTGCAGCAACAAGTCACCTTATATTCGTTTATACCTATAATTAAGAACAATAATGCAGAATAATCTTCTTATATCATGTCAATTTTATTTTACTATTTAAAATGACTATATTTTGTGTACGTGTAAAACCCTTGTCATGAAAATGCATTTCGGGCATATATCCTTTCTTCCGCTTTGAGAAAAGTGGGATTGAAGGTCCATGATTTGTACTGATTAAGCTACATCACCACAAAAACAAGTGAAAAAAGGGGTAGCCTTAATGTAGTACACAACCTGCGTACGTGTGAATAGCGGGTCAAATTGACAAGTTACCATAATTTGTGAGGTAAGGGCATCGAAACGAACCACGAGTGCACTTTAGGGCATTCTATCAATTCTTTGCCTTGTCTTGCCCAATTAACGAGACTGATCACAACCCAGAATGACTGGGGTGGGGACAAATATTAGGGGATCATTCGCGATCCCACCACTAAATCCTGATATAGAAGCCTCCACGTCCACGAAAGGTCAGTGGATCGAGGAATGATCTGTAAAGCCGATCGACACTCTTTGAGGAATGTCGACTGCTTCCGGTGCCTACGATAGAAACGGGAGGAGTGATCGTAAGGCTAGAATCCTCTGTCAACCCACGATATAGGAAAGCCAACCTCGAGGCAAGTCGATGACTCGCCAATTATGGTATTCCCAGCACCCCCCATAACATGGACGCTGAACACAGACCTCACTGCAAACCTGATGTTTGCCACCACCCCACACGAGGGAAGAGAGCAAGGGCTCGAGCGCCTTCTTATGGTTCATATAGAGCGGGGGAATAGGCAACCGGTAAAAGATGAGAGGAAATACGTACGTAGCGCACATCTCAGCCCAACCCTTTAAGGACCACCCCCTTCGTAGCCAAGTCCAGACAGCCACTCCTTTACTTTTATCTCCGACCAATTCTTCTTCAGCTTGAGCCCGGACCCGAACCACACTCCAAGAATGTGAACGAGTCTGTCAGTACAGTTAAAGGGCCCCTGAAGAACGACACACTTCCAGGTATCTGCCGGCTAGCCGGATGAATTGTTGCTTATCATGGCACTCGTGACATTGTCGTACAGTTCAAGCGCTTTCTGTAACAACTCAATGTCGCTGCGGCACGACACGAAAATGAATACGTCATCGGCGTACGAAGAAACCCTGGTTCGAGCCCACCAGGGTCAGCGATTCCATGTAGTGCCCGACTACACGCCCTGTCTCTTAGCCGGAGAAGGAGAGACACTAACGCCAAAGCGTAAAGTAGGGGGTGACAGCGGACAACCCTGATGAAACGACCGAAATAGCACAAAAGCGAACGACCGCCTGCCGCTCACCAGTATCACTACAGGAGCGATACAGGAGGTTGATTCACTTGCAGAAGTCGGAATCCGCCTGCAGGACAGCAACCAGGTACTGATGGTCGACTCTATCGAATGCCTTAAAGTGATCCAAATTGATCAGCGCATCATTTATGATCGTGTAGATCAGATGTAGGTAGCTCGAAATTGTTCGTCCGTTCACAGCACAAGTCTGTCCGGATACCAACAGAATCTCGCTTTCTCAATAGCGTGATCACGACTGGAAATCCGGTCGGGAACGGACCCCTGTCGAAACCAGTTGTTGAACGCGACTGTCAAAATCGGCACAAAGCTGTGCACAGTCTCAAGTACAAATCATAGGGCAAACCATCACGTCCCGAAGACTTGCCACTGCCGACCCTCTTCAATACTAAGTGAACTTCGCACCTAGCCGCTTCACTCTGCAAAAGCCGAGGAAATTCAGACAAAGAGCTGCAAAAGTTTTCGTCACAGAGACCAGGCTCTTTGGTAAATCTGTTCTAGAAATGCCGCCGATACACCTCGCACTTGTCCTTGGTAGAGTATGCCCCTCCGGGACAGATTATCCTTGAGAGTCTTCACATTTTTAGCCTTATATAGGGCGAGTCTTTGGCTATATTCGGTGGTGAAAGATCTAATGCTATCCTTAAGTCTATCCCACCAATTATTACCAATAACCGCTCCAAGTAGTTCTCGCAGCATTAATTTAGTTAGGTGTTGTCGGCTGTCTAATAAAGACAAATTCAGTATCTAGCCATTCTAGCCCTAGGATCTAATGCCATTCACGCACGGACAAGACTGTTGTTCGAATAGCCTAACTAGTGGAACGTGGTTCAATCGAGTAAATCTAGATTGAACCTTCTCACTAACATTCTATCCAGGTAGCTAGCCCCCCACCCCCGGGAGACGACCACTTAAAGGCCCACGTTCACGTGGTGATCGACGCGGTATCTATCGACATTTGGGTGATCGACCCAAATGATTAGATCAATCAAGCTATGATCGACCGACCCCCCTCTAGATCCCCTGTCTATGGTGGAGTTCAGGATGGCATTAAGTCAAAGAGAAATCCACCAAGAATGGCTCCAACCAACGGAAAATAAGACACACTTCGTTTGGTTGTTGGGCGCGTAAACCGCAACGAACCGAAACGAACTGCTAGTCACGGCAATATCGGCTACGGTCAACCGCCCTCTTTATCGACATGTGCAAGGTCCACCTTCGCACCCAGGGTACGCTTACCCAGCATATTGTATACTGTCCTGCAAGGCGCAACCGCCATCGAAAGTGGTTGAATCAAATGCTGGATACCGGAGACATTCATGAAGTTGTATTTTTTCAACACATTTTTTTTGTGAACGGAGGACAAGGGAATATCCTACTTATTCTTTTCCATAAGTGATGTGGGAGTTTCAGTGCTGCAAACTTGACGTTGATGACTTTAGTTTGGATGAAACCACTAAATCGAATTTTCCGTATTAGTTTGATAGAAGCATTTTCCGTATTAGTTTGATAGAAACATATTTTTATTTTACTACGGATAGTTAGAAAATAGATGAAGACAGTGAAATATTGTTTGTATAAAATTAGGTACCTCCACTAATTCGGTATACGTAAGGTTTAAAATGAATTTTTAAAAATGAAAAAGATTTCTTGAAGCTATAATTTTAGGATTTGAAATTTACTATTTTCAGTAATCATAATAGTCTGTGGTGTATTTCAAATATTAATTAATTATAGTATAAAATGTATACAAACATTTAACTATGGGGGTCTTGTTTTTCTGACGTGTTAATCCATTTATTAATAGCGGATTGACAGCCGAACGTGTTCATAGTTAAGGACGGTTGAGCTGAAGAAAAACTTTATAAGGGGGCAAAATCCTTGAAACACATGACATTTTAATGATAAATTTATCGGTTTGTACATCCATACTTCAGAAATTTTGCACGTAATCAAATATACAAAAACAAATCGAAATTTTTAAAAATATTTGGGGTCATCTTAAAAGATTTTTAAAAATTATAAATTATTCAATTTAAAATTATAAAAAAATGAAAACTAATCTTGTAAAAATTCATTTTTCGCCGAAAAAATCTTTTTTTCAGACAATATTATCTTTAATATATATTATTCATAAAAGCGATTGAATGCTTTTCTAATTGAATAATGTCTTAGTTTTATTGCGTTTTCTTTATTTTTCGATTCAAAACAGATTTTCGGTAAGACCGGGTCCGATTTAGCAAAAGAAATTCGGTGATTTAAATTCTTCAAAGAATTTTACTTTTAATTAAAAGTCACTAAAAATTATCACGGTGTATTTCTAAAGTTTTCACAAAATTAATTAAGCGGGTGAAACATATGTAAAAAAAATTAACAATATTTTCTAATAAAAAAGTTCAAAAATAATTTAATTCATTTTTTAATAAGTCCTGAATAAATCCTTAAAATCCGACAATTATTTGATTTTTGCAATAATTTCCAAATTAATGTCTGTCATCGCAAAAAAAGAGGCTAAAATTTGCGATGCTACAACAAATTTGTTTCACAACTTCTGTTGTTTTCGGTTCGTTTTTCCCAGCCATAACGATAGTTTACTTGTTATATTAGTCGTCCAATTTCTTTTTCTGACTAAATTTTGTTATATATTTTGTTATATATTCTTGTTACCTTTTATAAGCTTTCCTATATCATTTTTTCTGTTTAATTGTTTATGATTTTTGTCTGATTCTGTCTTCCTTTTTCCCATTATGATTACCTTACCTTCATCATCTTCATCTTTTTCTTCTAACCGACTGTCATTTCATTTGCGGCCTTTGCTTCTTCAATTAATAGACGAAGGCAACTTCATGACATTTAGCTTTGTACAATACCCCACCGCTTACCCCACGAATTGCTGGGTTTAATGTTTGTACCGAGCGGAGACAATGTCGATGTCTTTCGACGTCTTCTTCATCTTCTCTCTTTCTTTCCTGCTATCTTCCGTAAATGTTATCGTTCTATACCAACCTTTGACATTTTTATCGAGCAGAAAAACCAACTATATTAGAGATCCATAAATAGTAAGGTTATCCAAGAATTCTATGGAAAGTGCAGTGTTTGCTGCATATATTTCTGTAACATCGTTTCTTCCTATCACTTGATTTCTTAAAAACTCAATGTATTTAATCATGTCAATAAACTGCTATTCCGTCATTCACACAGATATAAAAGCATAGTATTTTTCAGGCAATCCTTATAGAATTATAATTCTACTTCCTTTAATATTTCCCATCAAATCTCTGAAAGTTGTAATTGAAATCGTGTAAGGATTCTTCTAGTTCTCAAATTCTTTTCGCAGATTCTTTTCATCAAAGGTTAGTTACTAGGAATGATAATCAAAACGTACAATGATATTTTATAAATATTAAAAAACAATGGGATTTTGTTACTCATTATTAGTGTTTTAAAGTCTTTGTCGTATAAGGAATTCGCGAGCCTTTAACTACTAGTTTTCGAAGTGAAACAAGTTATATTATAATGAACAAAATAAGCTGTCTTATCTAGAAAATCGTCAAGCTTTTGTTTATACATATTTTATCTTTTGCTGTCGCTAATAGTATCAACAGAAATTTTATTCCACTAAGACGTCTTTTCACGGAAAAGTTTAAAGTAGTACTTTGTATTATTGGCTCCTTTGCAAAGATAATTATCGTAGATTGCAAGTATGGAATTCCATATTGAAGTTTTTGTTATTTAAATTATTTTAATTCTCTTTCAAACAAAATTTTATCTTTTTATTTTTACTTTAGGCTGAAAAAGAAATTATAATATTTCACCCTCTAATGAAAAACTACTTTTAAAGAACCTGAAAAAGTAAACATCCTTAAAAACGAAGAACAAAGGTAGAATTTTTGTTAGTTGTAAAGGCGGTACTAAAATATGTCTAGTGTACAAAAATATTTAAATGAGAAAAAACAGCAGCAGTTTTCATTTTTATTATATGACCTCATCGATATGCATTTTCTATTAAAATATTCAGTCATCTATTGATTTCACTTATGCCTGTGTGGTTGGGATTCGTTAGCAATTAATTGGTCGTGTGTTTATTTGATGTTCTTACTCCAGTTATATTTTTCTCTCTTAACGCTCATATTGTCATTCTCTTGAAATGAAAATCATTAAATGAATTATTTAAGCGTGAATGTTAAGAAGTACGAAGTGAGGGCCAAGCTTTTTTTTCATTTCCCTTTCATTAAACATTTTTTAGAAAATTATTTTTTTTTAGTTTATTTTTTTAACATCAACTAAATCTCGGTTTTCTTCCTTTTTTATTCTAATTTTTACTTTCATTTTTCTAATTCTTTTTCATTTCTTGATCAGACATTTTTAGAAGAAAATATTCATAACTAATTTTAAAATAATGGAAGTGGTTGTTATTGAATTTAAAATCAGTCACCACTACCAATAGCTTCTTTTAATTCGATAATAGGTAGAAGCTATAGACAGGAATCAGGATGTCATACTTTGAACAAAGAAAGAAAAATGAAAATATTACAAGGAACAGATGGCGATAAAATAGGACAGACATTGATGGTGAAGATTGAAATAAACGTTAGATTTTAAATGAGCTATTATCATTATTATTATATGGTCGTATAAACTTCACAAACCTGTCATAAACGGTAAACATCTTTGAATTTTGAATAAAGGGGTCAATTTAAAATTTCGATAAGGTTATCAAGCATAATAGATACGTGAAGAAAATCGTAAAGTCGAAACGTTGTAATTCTAACAGCCAAAATGAATTTCTTTGTGCGAATGTAAAGGTTTATATTAGGAAAAATACGTTCGCATTTAGCAAATACGGAAATATAGAGTAAAATAGGAAGTTTAGCACAATAGACAAAGAAAATACAGGTTAGTAACTCGTCTTTCGGCTTTACAAATTGCTTTTTATTCTCATAGTATGGGCTTCCTGCCATTTGCAATATTAATGAAAATTCAAAAAGAGAAACGTGTGAGGCTTTGACATGAATTCAAGATCTAAGAAAATGTAACAAAATGAGAGTAAAGTTTACCAAATGATCTTTAGGAAAAAAAGATGATACATACTTAGTTTTCCTTTGTTAAAATATGCATTAAGACCAATTTTCTTTGATCCTGTGGTAGCAATATTTGCTTTTAACCCGATGAAAAGGATCTACAAATTTAATTCGATAATTATCCTAATAAATAGGATAAATGGTCTATTTATTTGTGCAACAATTGTAGACTGTATATTACAATTTGTTTTTATGATTTTCAACAAAATACGTCTGTAATGCTACAAGAAAACTATGAATATAAAACTGGCTGCTAGTCTGTTTGTTTCAAGTTCTGGTAATGACTGCTAGGAATACCAACTCCCAAATTTATAGACAAATCTCACAGTTACGTGGAGTAATTGAGCACGGTTAAGTATAATTGACAACATTCTCAACAAGCGGAATTGACAAACTTCTCAATAAACAATTAGAAAAGAAAGAAAAAGAACAGGGCAAAATAACACTAAGCAATATATATGCAAATCAAAACTAGGCAAAGCAACTGTAATAAAGCAAAACGTTCACAAGGTAAAAATTGTATTGGCACGAAGAAAGGTATGCAGTTAAGTTATATCATGTTATATAGATAGATATCCAGAAGAAGAAATCGTAAGAAAGATAATATTCAATTCCATACGAGAAACTAGTGTCATTAACAATTCAAATAATGAACAATAATAGCTAATTGCAGAAGGAATGTATAGTGGTTTGTTTTACTGTGAAGAGTGTGAATTTAGAAAAAGGTCAAATTTTAAACGCAGTACAGTCAGTTCCAACAATTCGACGAGGCCCGACATAATCCAATCTAAACAAAACAGTTTCAAGTGGAAGACCAGGCAGAGCCAAGTAAATAACTCGAAGCTTTCGGAGAATAAACGCACGAGAGAAAAAAATAAGCCACAGACAAGATGAAGCATTACTTCTTTATTTTTCTTGTCCGATTTTTTCATGTTTTCAGCGGTATCGCGTCACAACGCACTTTGATCCGTAACGCCATCAACCAAGAAAAATAGCCATGTCAGATTTAAGTGCTCTTCATTGTCGAGAACTTTACCTAACACTGATCGGATTTACAAGATTAGAATCATCTGTATTTAGTTACTTTTAAACCTACATATTCATAGACATTGATTTTTCACAGAGAGTTTCATATATATAATGTGTGAGTGTATAAATTCTTCTCACTGTTAATTATCTTTGTGTTAAAAATATTTTGAAACGGATGTTATAATGTATTTTAAATTACATAACTACTAACATAGTAACCGTCAAAAATAATTGTTCATTTGCACTTTTCTCTTAGAATATTTACTTTCAGTTACGTCTTAATTTTTCTCCTTTAACGAACGCATTGCACTTGTATTTACTAAGACCGTCTCGGTTCATAAAAATTCAAGTTTTGGAAAGTTTAACAGAATTAATTAAAGACAAACGAACTAATTCATTAAAAATCAATTATGAGTAAGATATGAAGATAGATAAAGAGAAATAAAAGGTAGAATATATAATGGAATCAAAGAAAAACAAAATCATACTTACATATGTCAAGCAGAATTTGAGAACAAAGTAAGTTTCTAATTCTTGCCTCTTACTCAAAAGCAATAAATGCATTTTAATTTCAAGGGACATACAAGTAAACCATGCAACATGCAATGATTGTCCTCGGAGGTCACTATCACGCCATCCGTCCTTATGAATCCTCTCTGGTAAAAGCAAAAATCTTAGTTCAGTTATATGATTGTTCATTATAATTTCCGTTTTATTTTCTTCCTGAATATTTATAAACAAACCTTGCCAACAACTGCAGGCCATATATTTTGCGTTCGGTGGTATGTGCTTGGAAGTGGGGTAGTAAGAATTAATATAAACACAGGAAATATATTCATTTAGATCCAGTATCCGTAAAAAAAATATCAGTTAATTTTAATATTGCGATTCATCCTTCCGAGCATAATCATTAAAATGAAACTTTGTCATTTAAAAAAAATAGCGATATTATAATGATAGGATTACTGTATATTTATGTATTGAGTGCATTTGTGGTTACAACAAAGTAAAAATAGTACATCATAGCGCAATTTCTGTTATCACATTTTTCTTAAAATGCTCTACCGTGTAAAACAAAATAATTTTCAGATCTACTCTGTAAATTGTTTCCGATACATTTTTATTTAATTATGTATAATTTGACAAAAATATTATATCCAGTAGATATAACTGCAGTACTAGTAACTACTAATTACAAAATCCTTTTCCTAAATAACAAAATGTGGAATAAGCAGGGAATAACTAGTGACATGTGTGCATTCATTTCTGTTAGCAGTAGTTGTTGTTGTTGTATTGTTGTTATCGTATACTAACTGGTATGCATACCAGTGTGGATACTATAACAACAACAATACAACAACAACAACAACTACTACTACTATTAATAATAATAATAATAATAAAATGCAAATGTTCCTTCAAATAATATAATGGCACCAAAATGAAATTTGAGCTTGACAACGGTGACATATAAATAGGTTGTGCCATAGAACGGGGGCCTTCGACAGCGACATTTATGCGAGTCTGAATAATAATGAACTATTGTATAATACTTCAATGATCAGTTTGCTTACGTTCAAAAGAAAGGCAATAATAAACAATACCAATAAAACTCAAAAGTCGTGTTTTGTGTTTGTTTATTTTATGCTAAATTAAGTCATGACTGTCCTTCAGTAGATGAACTTCCCTGCTCACTTGATGATTTTGATATCCTTACGTAACAGTTTGCATTGAATCTCTAATTCTTAATCTAGCTCTAAATATTCCTTAGTTTCGTCGTGCAGAACAATATATATATATATATATATATATATATATATATATATATATATATATATATATATGTATGTGTGTGTGTGTGATGGTGGGGACTGTATGTATATTTAAACTTTAATTTTTATTAATTTTAACTTGATTAAGGGATATAATTTAATGCTAATATTACTCCTAGAATAACCATCAGAGAGTTTTTAATAACTTATTAATGAATGAGTCTAGAGCCTTATTCGGCATATTTCCGAGAGATTGTGTCTCGATAAAATCGCCCAGCCTCCTGTGCTGTAAATAGGTTAATAAGAGTACATAGGTTCGATTATCGACCTGATCTCCTGCCATGTTCATTGAATAGGAGTAGAAGTTTATGCCTTACTTCATGTTTAGTATATGGTTTAACGACACTTTCTTCCATTGCTACGACCTTTCATTATGAGGACACTCTGTTGGCAGTTTTCTGGTTGTTGTATCTGGCTGGTAGTAAGGCCGAATCTTTGATAGCGCTTAGAGAGGCTGCTCTGATCAGCTGTCGTATAATATCTTGGTGTTTGTAGTGCCACGCCGCGTATGGATAGGTGCATGTGTTTCCGCTGGGAAAATCTGAGCCACTTTCTGGTCACTTTGTATTGCCATAGATAATAGATAGTAGATAGTTATTTTGGCCTTTTTATTTTTGAGACAAAATCTTATGACAAATACAATGAAAAGAAATACGACTAAACCCGCACACAAAACACCGCCTATCACCTTTAACCTTTCTTACTTCAATATTCGTGGTATTTGTACCAATTTCTGTAGTGTAGAATCTTTTCTCTTGAAACGTTCTCTAGATATCTTCGCAGTTAGTGAAACTGATTTAAATTCTTCTATCGCTAACAAATTAATTTCCTTCCCCAGGCTACCTTTCTCTTTGTCTAAAAGGTTCTAGGATATACATGCATGAACTTGATGTTTACATTTGGGAAAATCTTCCATTGGCAAAGGAATTGGCTCTTGAGTCCCCAGCTGATTCTTTCATGTGCTTTCGACTTTCGTCATTGCACTGTTAGCTATCTCTTTTCTTTATTACTCTCTTATTCGAGTTTTCCGATGCCTAGTCTCAAAATTCTTACTCGCTTTTCTAATAAACCTGATCAATATTCTTCTTTGCTCGCCTTAAGCCTTACTTCCCTTCCTGGCTCTTGTCGAACATCACAGCTCTGTCTTTTTGGCAAATCGGATCATGCAATAGAATCTGTTGAAATATCTTTTGAGTCATCTATTAGACAATAACCTATTTACAAGACTTCTTTCTTTTACCAACTTATTAACAGGGATTTAAATTGCTATCGTTTTATCCTATTAAGATTTTTACCATGAAGGTTTATTCTTAGGTTAAAGCCGACATAGATGCTTTTGTACCTTCTCGGAAATAGCAGGTGAAGCCATAATCATCTCCTTGGTGCACATTGACCTGTTCAGCTGCAATAGCTCACAGGAGTTACTTTTACATAAGCCTATTATAATTGCTCGTAATAATTGTAAACCTGTTCTCAAAGAGACTAAGCCTTTGCTGATAGAATAAGGCACCGTATAGTCTCTAAAAAGTTTGATTCGGATTTGTCTACTGGCGGTTCTGTAATAGTGTTTTAAGTAAGAGTAAATCTTCTGTTCCTTTTATCTTCTGATAAAGCAGAATCTTTTGCTTGTAAATTCTCTTCAAATTCTACACTTGACTCATTCAGAGTATCTTTAGTTGAATTTCCACATTCAACTGAGTCTCTATTTAGTAATATGCATATAATTCAGTCTATCATCTCTAAACTGAATCCCCACAAAGCATGTGAAGGTGATGGTACCGTGCAATAGTTCTTCAGAAATGTACTCTTCAACTGTCTCCTGTTCTCTCTACATTCTACAATAAATGTCTGCCTTCTTTTTGCTTTCCTGCCTGATGGAAATCCTCTTCTTTAGTTCCAATTTGTAAGAAGTAAGAACATCTTACCACGCAGGCTCTTCTTTCAGATAAGCAATATAGCTTTCGCTTCTCTAAGTCAATTGCTGATGTATTAAAGATTATGTCTAAAAGAATCTGTCAAGCTTTAGATAAAAATGGTGAAGCTCATGTTGCCTTGGATATGTCGAAGGCATTTGACAGTGTTTGGCATGCTCGTCTTATTCACAAGTTCAAAGTCTGTGGTATTTCTGAACGAATATTTAAACTGATTCAGTCTTTTTAATCAAATCGTATAAAGAAAGTTGTCTTGAGTGGCCATTCTTGTAGATCATTTTTGTGTAAATGCAGTTGACCTACGTTCTTCCAAACTTTCATCACCGACATTTTTGAAGTCATTTGTTCTCAACTCGGTTTCTGTACTGATGTAACAACTATTTACCCTTGTCGTAATAGTGAATCTAATCGGTTTGATAAGGTCAAATTTGCAGTTAATCTAAAAGAATGACCTATAATCTTTGTTAACTGGGACAATGAATAGCATGTTAATTTTAACGCCTCCAAAACGAAACAGTTCTCTTTTAATTGTCTGATTGAAGCCTTTTTGACTTTCCATTGGCGTGGCTTATGCTAACCCCCACTAGTTACTTATTGCGATTTCTCGAGCTAAGGTTTTCCGCTGACATGAAGTGGAAAGATTATATTGAATCAAATGCTAGGTCTGCTGCTAAGAAAGTTGGTTTACTGTGTCGTGCAAGAAAATTCTTCTCGCCCGAATCTACCCTACATATTTATAAGTTTATCATTCGTGTATAATTTGAATATTGCCGCGACAGCTGGTCTGATTCTTCTACGATATATTTTGAGATTCTTGATAAATTACAAAGAAGAATCTGCAATGTCATTAGTCCTGACCTGGCATCTTGGCTTCAATCAGTTTTCCATCACCGTAAAGTGGCTCCTCTGTACCTTTTCTATAAACACTGCCATAGAAATTGTTCTGGCGATCTTTCTTCTATGGCAGGGGTCGGCAACCTTATGCTAACTATGTGTCGACTTAGGGTTTTAAAATCATTAAGTGTACTAACAGCATACGTATTTTTATACAAGTCAAGGTCAAATAACCTGTTCTACAATATATTTTATATAGTAATATATAGTATATATACTTTAGTATATATTAAAATTGAAAAAGCTAAATATCTTCTTTGCGATGTGGTAGTTATTGGTTCAGACTTCGTGATGTCATTAGCGGCTGCGTGCCATCGAAAATTGCTTGGCGTGCCGTAAGTTGTCGACCCTTGCTCTATAGTACCTAAACACTACTACAGTACTAGATTGGTGGTAAGGTCTCATAATTTTACAGTTGAAATAGCTAGATGTAACCTTTTTATGCTAAGAGTTACCTTTCTCGCACTTTTTGATTTTGGAACACACTTCTGGTTTCTTTCTTCCTGGTCAACTTAGATCGTCAAAGATTTAAATGCAATGGCAATTGCTACTTCTGTTTTCTTAATTCATGGCCTTTTATTGTTATCTCACCTTAAAAGTGATTTTTCCATATCCTCTTTCACGCAGTAACCCATTGCGCCTTAGTGACTTTATTGCTTTGCTTTGGGTGAAATGATAGAAAACTTCTGTAATATTTTAATGCTTCTTTTCTTATTTTCATGTTCTTCCTCAAGTAACAGATACTATAAGGCCCTTTTCAATTATTTCATAATGGCACAATTTCATAATGAAACAATTTGTAATAAACTTATCTGTTTGCTTATAGCAGATTCCGGTCTGTAAGTCTTGTACAAGGACACCATTAAGTCCGTTGGCAATAGCATAAATGCATTCTCTTCTCCAAACATCTATATCCCAAAGGTACAGAAGAGAATATGAGCAGAAGCATAAAGGAGGTTATCAGTGGCATCTTGGAATATAAATTCAAAGTTATAAGACAAAAAAAAAACAACGAAATGTCTGTCTTTTTAATTGTATGTCATTACATACATAAAGACAGACATTACACAAATAATGAGAATGAAAATGTTAGGATTTTGAATACTAATTTTCTGAGTATGTAGAACTTCCCCTGTTGGAAGATTATCATACCACATCGCACTCTCTTCGACTGGCCTTGTACTGCACTAAGCAAACTTATATAGTGAAGAAGAAAAAGATGAACGTTTATGAAGATATTGCAATCAACACTATAAAAGAAAGAAACAAAAGAAAAACAGATTACAAAAAGAAGAATAAAAATACCGAAAGCAAATCTGATCTTTCTCCCTGGACAGGCTTCTTCTCTTCCACAAATGAGTTCCCTTTTTTGTTAAAAAGGGAACTCATTTGTGGAAGAGAAGAAGCCTGTCCAGGGAGAAAGATCAGATAGTTAGAGGGTTGTTTGAAAAGGGTTTTATGGCGTCATCTCATTGCCGATTCTTATGGTTTAACCTTCGAGAAGAGGTTTCAAATTAATATTTCCTAACCCTCGAGCTGAGGTAATGGAATCAATATTGAAAGTTGCCAAGGTTGACTGACGCAGTGGCTCGTGTTCGTTCGTTCAGTTCTTCACTTAATAACTAGAAGGGCACATAATCAATTTCTACTCAGTTGACATTAGGATTTGGTTGAGCTCGTCAGGTATACCAGCATCAGAGCAAACGAAGCACGATTTCAGTTTGGTGGACGGTTGCAGAAAATGAGAGTAGCACTTCCTCTTGATCTTTGCTTCAGGTCGGCTTCAGACTGAACTTCACAAACACCCATTATTGATATAACAAAAAAAAAAAAAAAAGAGAAAAAGAAAGAATAATCAAAGAATTCGTGAAGGGTGAAATTATATTATAAAAATAGAGTACAGCGAGGAGTATAGACAAAACTTTTAGATTGGTATGAACAAACCTATTGATATCGTGACAATGTAAAAGTCAATGTCCCATTTTCGTTTGTCTATAAAAATTAAGTGATTCAAAAAATATGACACGTACATAAGATGCCAAGTAACCAGTTTAATGGTTCTTAAATATTCGCGTAAAATTAGTTGTGCAGTATTACTTTTCAAATTGATGCGTGAAACCCATTTAAAATAATGAAATCTAAATCTGAAATATTATTTGAATTTGTATTGCATTTTAACAAGAGAGGTTTTTATACAATCTTTTTTACATACTGTTTTTACACCTTTGAAATAATAGCTCTAACCGCTTCGATTATGTTTTTTAACTAAATGTAAAACTGACATTAAACTTTATTAAATTTTAATATGACATTCGTCACTAATTTTCCTGAAGACATCAGGTTTATAATACCCAGAAATTAATACACAGATTTTCTCAAGGACACATGGATAACAACGTTGGTTAGATCCAGTGATAGGACCCAAAGAGTGTGAGTTCAATACCC
Source organism: Acanthosepion esculentum (assembly GCA_964036315.1). Taxonomy (NCBI): domain Eukaryota; kingdom Metazoa; phylum Mollusca; class Cephalopoda; order Sepiida; family Sepiidae; genus Acanthosepion; species Acanthosepion esculentum. The sequence continues at coordinate 90,538,448 of OZ038491.1, forward strand.
GGTTAAGGCAGTGGAGAACTTTCAGAGGGAAAATTAACAGGAGATAACTGATAACTGACATCCATTAAACATGGCACATGGAACTAGAACAATCTACCCCAGTGAGCGAAATAAAGGGTTCAGTTCGACATTCCAACCACCTGAAGAAGGCCGGAGCGTACAACGGCCGAAACGTTGTAATAAATATGGCGACAAAGATCAGGACAATAGTCCGAATAATGTAAATAATGTATAAACGTGAAATGATTTGTGTAAAACAAAGAAAGTAAAAACATTTTGATAAGGACAAAGGGAAATTATATGAAGCCTAATGATAGAAAGTAGAAATTAATCGTCTTAAATAAAATATCAAGAAAACTCACTGTAGTAATCATTTTAGAATTAATCGTTTTTGAGTGTTCATCAAGATACAATTCCTATTAGATTGGTGTTAATGTAGAAAGGCTTCTTAAGGAAAGTGTGTTATATCAGTAAATAGCCAATATTTATTGAACGCAAATATTTTTAACTGCAAATATAACAGGCTTTATTTGTTTTAATTACTCATTACTGATTACATTTTCCCTATTTGTTGAAATTGTTCAAGAGAATGTAAAAAAGGAATTTTCATATTTTTCTCTCAGAGAGAGATCGTTAAAATAAAATGAATAAATTAGAATTTACCGGATAAAAAAAAATTCTGATTAGATAAAAAGAGGACGAGAAATAAAATTAATCGATATTTCTCTTTAGACTGGACAAATAAACAAATAAACTGATCGATCAATAATATCAATGTCATCTATTTGCCCCATACTATTTTCCTGTGTAAACATTACTTGAAAACATGTAGATTTATTTATTCATTTAATTATTTTGCCCTATCATCCCAAATTAGACAAAACACAAATATTAGATATTGTTTATAATTTCTTAGTAGTAATTTTACTATTATAATTTTTATTACGAAAATATTGATCATTACAACCGTCGGCCGTTAGAATAAGCATCGAAGTGGTCAAGGTAGGTACCTCCACGAGATCGCTAAAAAAGAGCATAGCATGATGAAAAAGACGCCAAACTTGAAAACAAAATTTTATCGTCTAAATGTTTATGTTATTTTTAAGAGGAAATATCAAAGTTTATTTTAATTATTAAAAAAAAGTTTCCTTCTTTTTAGAACAATTTGAATTTACATTTAAAAATCCTTGTTTCGCTTTGTATCACCGGAACTAGTAAAATAACATATACAATTTTTAGCACGTATTTTTATGACACACATTAATTTGGAAAATCTTTCAAAAATAAAAATAATTGTCGAATATTAATGAAACTTTCAGAAACTATTCACAGATAATCGAAGTTATTATAAATATGTTTTCTTTTATTAAAGTCATGGCAGAAATATTTTTTATATTTATTACCCCCTCCCCTCTAATAACTAATTTTATGAAAACTCTAGAAATTCGATCGAGTCCACGTTAGTAATTACAATAGTTAAAAATGCAAGGCTTTGAGGAATGCAAATCATATATTTTTTTGTTTTTAATTGGACCCCTACCTGAAAATCAGCTGTGAATTGTAACATACAAAACTCAATAAAACAAATATATTATTTAATTTCAAATGCTTTTGTTTGCTTTTAGTTGTTTTTATGAATATGGAAAATATTTTCTGAAAGCAAAAAAAAAAATTCGATGAAAAATGAATTTTTAATACAGTTGTTTGTTATTTTTTAATTATAATATATTTTTTCATTTAAGTTGTTAAAATATTACAAAATTAGTTAAAAACCGCATCCACTTTCGTAAGTGTCGTTATAAGATAGACCTTTTTTAGCACATTGTAAATTGTATCGTTTTGATTAATCAGAAGACCCGCAGTAATTAAGAAATGTAATTTTGAGTTTATAATCGGGCTCTAATTATAAAGAACGGAAGACCAACCAGAATACAATTAAGTTGCGTTATTTGAGTTAAGCATTGTTCTCCGCTGTTAAGTCCTTTGCTTTTGCGAAACACGCGTGGAGAAATTTATTTGATCTTTCAATCTCAACTGAGAAGGGTACCTGAAAGTATCAGTATCATCTTATGAAATTTATATGATCTTAGTTTTATATTAATCTCAGTTATATCATTTTTTTTATGAATGAAATATCAAAATTAATAATAAAATGAATGGAAATACAAATAACACAGTAAAATGTAGTAAATGTACATAAAATTATAGTATTTTATGTACACTTCTGATAAAGTTTCATAAGAAAGGTATCTAATTAATTTATAGGTACCTTTCTTATGAAATTTAATCTCACTGTTAACAGTTTTATTTTAATTTCTTTATAATATATTTTCCATAAAGCATCGTAAACGTAAAGGTGAACGCTAAATACAAAAAAGAATTAGAGCGCTGAAAGTTTTCCTTAAAATTAACGAGGTAAATAATGTGTTCACTTAAATGTAAATAATTTCACTTTTCTCCTTGCGTAGAACAAATTATCTTCACGGAATGCGTCAATGTCATTCATCGCCTGTCAAGTGACGCGAAAATTTATGACCTGCTTTGTTTTATTTTCAAATTACATCTTTTCGGCGCAGAAGCTAAGTTAAGCTTGGTTCAAAATATTTTAAATAAACATTATAATTTCTGAAAAAATGATAAAAATAAGTTTTGAAAAAATGATAATTGATATTTAAAAGAATTTCAAACTGAGATTTTCATTTTTTTTATAAAATGGAAAAAAAATGATTGCCATCTGTCAATTTTGCTTACTCAAGAAAAAAGATTTTTAACGAAAATTTCGGACGTGCTAGGAACGATTAAAAAATGTAAAAAAATACTCCCAAAATACTTTGTCTTTCTTTTTCATCATGCTATGCTCTTTTATTTAGTGATCTCGTGGAGGTACCTAGGTTAAGGCAACGTCAGTACGGGCTTTTATAATGCAGATATTCAGTTTAATTTGTGTGATAATTATTTCGATTTTTTCCCTAGGTGTGGAAGATTGTATTGAACCAATGTTTTGTAATAAATACCATGCACATTAGTGAGTGTTAAACACAAAATGAAGAAATAATAGTGAAAAAAATAAGAGTGAAAAGGTATAACCAATAAATCGCCAAATAGTTGAAGACTGTTACGAGAAAGAAAAACAAACATTGAGTAGAAACTCGGAAAAAAATGGCTACAGAATTACAATAGAATGGTGCTCTACGTTACCATTAAAACAACGTCCATGAAAAACAGATTCCAAAGGATTAGAATTGTAATTCTAGTCTTGTCTTTTCCCCAGTTTAATAGTTTAGAAAAAAACGAATGAATATAAAAGTCGCATGTATTTGTTGACATTAAAACATCCCACTGTGTGCGTTTATTTCAATAATTCTGTTTAATTCCCGTTACCAAATTATGATAACTGTTCTCTAGAATACGTTTATTATTTTTGTTCGTGAAGGAAGACACTTTGAAGGTTCTTAATGAAATCTAATATTTAATTCATAATTTAGTAACTACCCGTACATTTCTGAGCATTTATGTATCCGGGTGGAGTGCGTGTACCGATAAATTTATTAATTTTCAATAGATAAGTACTTTTTTCTTTAAATAATGGATATATGTATATATATGCTTGTGCCTTTTGTTTCGTTTGTGTGAAATTATAAAATAAGACAAGCATATTGCCTGCAAAATATATAAACGTACTTTCCTAGAGGGTTTGCTTTTTTCGTCTAAAATCTTAACAAAACGCAGGTTTGAATTGCTCTACTGCTGTTAACTGGATTGGTAAATAGTTTATTCTTAGATGAATAAAGAGCATTACTCATTTCCATTTGCTATCATAACTGAATATACTCAGTATTAAAATCTTGGTTTATATTGTGAAAAATACGAGCTATTTCATTAAGATGACGTGTAGGTTATTCTTTAATTCATAAATTGCTTCTTTCACCTAAGGGTGAAAGTAAGAACCCGACAAAAATGCTTGCTAGTAAAACGAAACGGCGCGATTAATATATACTTATATCAGAACATTAAGCCAGCTTTTGCCGGTATTAAATACATAAATAACACGGACATTAGCTCCTTGCTTTCTTTCTTCATATTCACTTTTGAATCAACGGATATTTTGAATATCGATTACCTGAAGCAATGAATGATGACGGTAAAAAGTGTAGAAATGAAAAAAAAAACCATCGAAGAATTTCAAGAAAATATCCTAGTTAGTAACTCAACTCTCCAAGTTTGTGTACCCTCTGCTGTGGCAAGGAATTGAACCCACAACTCTTTGGGTCTGACCAAAACAGTGTTGGATTACTAAATGGGAATTAACTGAAACTGAGATATCCGATAAAGGCGTGGCACGTGGAAGTAGAACAATCTAACCCCGTGGACTAAATAATGGGTTCGGTTCGTAATTCCAACGTATGTACCTGAAGAAGGTTGGAGTGCATAACAGCCGTTGTGCAATCTGGCTACTAAGATGAGGATAACAGTCCGAATAATGTAAATAGTGTAAATTGTATGTTGACGTTATATAGTCAAAATCCTAAACGCCGAAATGCAATAATTTCAAAAATCAATAAATTCTTTTAGGTTACTATTAACAAAAACAATATTATGGAATTAAATCAAATGCTGGATACTCCCTGCTATGAAAGTAGAACTGGTCGATTGTGCGTACATTTTTATATACCAGTGTATTAACATATACACATTGAAATAATTTTCTTGCACTGAAATGGAAGTGTTATCATCTTTTCTATTATGAAATAGAAAAGATCACAAAATTGTGTGTTTAAGAATCCGCATCGAACTGGGAATTGATTTACGTTTTTTCTGCATGAAGCACAAATCATTTCTTTACCCCCCCCCCACCAGAAAATCCCTAATTCTGGCGCCATATTGGATGAATTAGCTAATCTTTCACAAACTACGAAGAAATAATTACCATTATACAAAAACACACGAAGTTCTGTGGAGAGGAAAATCAAATTTTTTTTTTTACCTATTCCAGTATGTACAAGGTCAGACTGAAAATTTATCGGCCCAACCCACTTCCATAATGAGACAAATGTAAAATCATTAAATTATTTTAGAAATCCTACTTAGTCTGGTTGAGAACTTTACAATACACTCGTATAAGCAGTGAATACACAACAAGGATTTGTTCAATATCAAGGTGCTGATTTATAATAAATCTACACTAAGCAACCTTCGCACAACGAAGGAAAATATCGCACTCCAGTGCGGGGACGACCGAAAGGATTGAAAACATGTGACCCTGGGAGATTTTGATAGAAATGATACGAATTGGAAGAAGATAAAGAAAGAATGATCATAATGATATTTTTACAATAACGGAAAAGGAAATTGATGATTATACATATTTTAATCAAAACCAATATTTGTCAGGTTTGTCAAAAAATATTATTTAGTTTATTAAAAAAAATTGTATAAATTGAAGACCAAATATTTCTGACATACCTTGCTGCACGCTTGTCTGAAAGTTGTAAGTTGTAGAAATCACTTCTCAAATAAAGACAGTCCTGATTTCTGCAACAATTCAAAGATTGTGTTCAAACCCGGGCAATTATCACTAGGTCATCATTCTGAAATATACAAATGAAATAATAGCTTAGATTTCTGTATGACAGATAACATCATATATATATATATATATATATATATATATGAAGAAATATACATAATACCTTACGTTGATTGCACAAATGAGTTTCATGCCGACTCAATTTTCAAGTGCTGATATTTTTACCTTGGAGTAACACCGGTTTTATAATATTTCTGGTTATCGAGAGATACGTTATTGTTAAGCAGTGTTATTGTTATTGTTAAAATGTGTAAATGAATTGTAGTTTAATTTTGGATTTGAATTTAGGCCCACATTAATATTTAAGATTGAAAATAAGGTTGGAAATAAGAATTATGAATTCTAATTTAAAGACACGCTGATGTTATCAAGAGTAATAAACAAGAAGATTTTCTGCAACCCGATGGGGGAAACAGTGTGAGTGTATAAAGGAAAATGGCAGTTCAATTTCTGAGTTTGATAATGATGAAAAGTTATATATAGGTGAATAAAGAAAAAAAATAAACTGGTGAAAATTAACTCATGTTTAATATCTCGCAATAAAGCAAACGGCACGAAAACAATCTCCCTACGTGTATAAGGCACCTTCATGTATAGTGTGAACGCTGAAGATTTTTGCATGAAAAGATTTATCTGTGTATAGTGCAGCTGGTCACCGAAAATGCATGATTTCTAACCTCTGCAAAGAATTACTTGTGTAAAAAACTGATCATAAAAACTTGCACTATACTCTAGTATATATAGTATATGAACTGAATACAGGTTTCAGTTTAAAATTACACTAAGATTACCAAGTACAATTCTAGAAACCTGAAGAAGGCCGAGGAGTACCATGGCTTAAAGTATAACAACCACACGGA
>OZ038491.1:90549894-90552394 GCA_964036315.1 Acanthosepion esculentum
CTCAGTTTCATTTAATTCCCGTTGATAACTCTCCAATATTTTTGTTCGCTCCGCTGTAGCCAATTTACTTCACCGTTGTTTGGATCGCCACCTTTGGATAAATCAATCAACACTTTTTTTCCACTGGATCATGTGTCGTTGTGTCCACGTGAATTTTGGGGACTCATAAAACTAATGTCCCAGTAACCATTTTTTTACCATTTTACAATATTTGTTATTGTTATTTTTCTCTAGATCTCCGTATTACTGGTTTCCATATTGTATTCATGTCTATGCTTGCTCGGCTTAGGAGAATTTTGTAGCGTAGCATATACGTTGATTCCTTAAGTTTTCGTACTTTCAATGATATTCTCCGTCTATCATTTCAAGTTCATCCCACAGAAGGTGGTGATCTGCCTTTTTCTTCATATATGACCAGGCATGCCTGATTTTGCGATTTCCAATCGTGCCTTGTGATGTTCTTGGAAACTTATCATAAGAGAGCATCCTGTTTCCCATTGCTTGCCACAGCTGCACTGGATGGCGTACACACAGTCATCAGTCATGTTCTCCTCTACGAGTGGTCTTACTCGGAAGAGATATCTGTATAGTGTTGAACCTCTCCTGAATGTTGTCCTGGTGTTATATAGACCACAGATCTTTTGTATCTTTTTCGATAAACCATACACATAAGGTAGACAGACCGAAACTGTTATCTAGGTGTTGTTATCATCTTGTATCCTTCTATTCCAGTTTGTGAGAGCTGCTCTTATTTACTCAGGATAGTTGTTACGTTGTAGGGTACTGCTTATACCGACCATTTCTTGTTCATATGTCTCTGGTTTTCCACTTGACGTTTATCGATGTTGTATGTAGCAGACGATCCCTTTCTTTACACTGTATGGCTGGAGGGAGTCGAAATTGAGTTATTGTCCAGTGAATGTTGGATGTCTTGAACACATGCTCTGTTTGAGGTATTTGTTCATCCAGGAATGCTAGTTTGTTGTTGTTTTCCTTGTTCATTGTGAACTGTATGGATAATCTTATTTAGTTCACATGGTCCATTAGTAGCTGGACATCTTCCTAGTGCGGCCAGAGTAGGAAGGTGTCATCTACGTATCTCAGCTATAGAGTTGGCTTTAGCAGATTCTAATGCTATTTCTGCGAAATATTCCATGTATATATTAGTCCTTGCTGGTGATAATGGTGAGCCTATCGCAAATCCTTCTACCTCTCGATATATATCTGATTGCATTCCGAACGATGTTATGTGGGTACAGAAAGTCAGCATTTCCAACAAGTTATCTATTGATATACTGGTTCGAGGTCAGTCTATCCTCAACTACTGATAGTGCCTTCTTCGTGATTACATTGGTGAACAAACTCACCATGCCCAGGTTCACCATCTGGTTGGATTGGATGGAATCATTTTTTATTATTTCCACGATAATGGTGACTTTCCTATTATTAGATCAACTATATCGACAATGACGCGACTCAGAGGGTATTACGCTATTTTTCTGAACCGATGGAAAACAGGATTTGATAGAAAAACAACGAAGATAGTTTTATTTGTAGAACAAATCACCTCGTCATTAGAGTTATTTTAAAGTATTTAAAGTTTGAGTGTATCATAAAAATGTTCATGATCTTCATTCTGGAACTTACTGAAATTAGTATCCTATGAAGTGAAACTTATAGATCAGAAAGCCAAAACGCAATAACCCTACATAAAGCAGGAATAATATACATAGAATTTATGTAAAGTGAAAAGAAAGACAGTAGAAGCGAACCCATTAGCCCTGAAGTTACATTAACCGGAAGTCACATCTACCGTGATCTAAAAAAAAAAAAAAATGAAGACAGCAACTAATCATCACACGGGAAAATGTTGAATAAAGAACCTCAAATTTACAGTTCAGAAAATAAGTAAAAAAAGTTCTTGGGGAATTCAAGAAATACGCAGAAGACTAAATTTGCTGTCAGCAATTCCGATTTATAGGAGGCAAAAGCAGTGCATTTGAACGAGTCAGATAAAAACGCGCATGCAACCTGTACAAAGAGGGAATCTATAATGAGGAAATGGAGAAAATTAGTTACGACAGAGTTTTAAAAAAAATCCCCAAAACTATGATATTAGAAGAACAAGAATTGATTGTAATTGTGCAAAAAACTTGGATTTGATTTGCAAACAAATGCTGCAAACGCAAAACGGAATCTCTGTCGGGGAATCGTAGAATTATGATTCGTTGGGATTTTATCCAGGCCTGGAAACCAGTTTTGCCATTGAACCCCCCCCCTCCAACAAAAACCTCAAAAACACAGAAATACCATCAACAGTTGTGATTGTTCTATTAAACTAGAGAAATTGAACATCTGAATAAATATAAGCATCCTGCCAGAGAATTGTAAATCGTTTTGGCATATGAAGGTGACCATTGTACGCATAATTATTGGAGCACATGAAACAGTCTGAAATACTTTTTTAAAAGTATTGGACAAAATAGAAGTCCGGGGTAAA
>OZ038491.1:90557394-90577394 GCA_964036315.1 Acanthosepion esculentum
TATGAATGAATGAGAGAGAGAAAGAGAAAGGGATAAATATACAAATAGGGGAGGATTTTTAAAAAAAGAAGGATCTTTATTCATCTAATCTAATCTTGATAATACCCGAGAATCGTATATTGTTTTGTAAAACATCTTTCTCTGTTAAGAAATTATAGTCGTTTTTAATATTTTCTTATATCTTGTTAAATCTCACATTGGTGTTGCCAATCAATTCAAATGATATTACACAGTTACTTTTCAGTGACCACTTTCTTTTATGACAAATGAACTTCAAGTATCATTGACTTATTCTTAAATTATCTAAATTTACATGTAGCCTATATTTAACAAGCATGTAGCTAATTTCAGTGCTTAACGACCATGTAGCCAAAGTTTAACGAGCATGTAGTCAATGTGTAATGAACATGAAGTTTTTCTTAAAAATATTAATGAGCAAAGTAAATCGAATATCCCGCTACAAAGATTGTATTATTCCTTCTTAATTTCCTATTTCCAAATTTGTGTTATGGTCATGAATTTCAAACAAATGCACAAAAATAACAGATTAATTTCAAAACCAGAATTTCATAAGTACAAAGCAAAATTTAGATATATTTTGATAGTGTCTTGAAGAATATATTTGACTGTCTTCTCATTTAAATCTTCTTTAAAATTCTGTTACGTTTATTCATTTTTTGTCTCTTCAACTTTCATTTTATCTTTATTTTTTTAATAAAATAATTGATCAGTTTTATATCATCTGCATAATAATAAGAAAATCTATTTTTACATATTTCTTTTTGAATTTTACATTTTTTGTATTTTCCTTTCTATATTTTTACAATTTTTTAGTACCTTTTTTATTTCTCTTTTCGTATTCCTTCTTTGTTCTTATTTCATACTTTACTTCATCTTTGTAAGACATCGAAGAATGTGCGGGATTGAGTAGCTGGCATTTAACATAATGTACGTAGACATCTTACAGACAGCAAGAATTCTTTAGTTAATGAAAACAAAATTTCAAGAGGATGATATTTGATTAGTTTTCTATGTTCTGCAAGAATATTTAATATTTTCTGACTTAATATATTTTGTACGCGGCTAACGTCTTATTAAATTTATTGCTACGGTTTTGGTGTGATTGGCAAGATCTCTACTTGACTGTGCAGCACGAATAAGTGCACTTGATGTTGTGCAACATCTTTCAATACCGAAAAGAAAGTTCGTCTCCATTCTTATTATGACACTAACTGCACGAAAATCATTTTTGACAGCATTATTTATTATATTGTTTTTATAAAAATATTGTACATAGGAAAGACAAGAACGGCTTTAAACTGAGTTATTAGAAAGAGTAGAAAAACAACAAGTAGAAAAGTCGGCATTAATATTGATGGTGTACTGCTGACTATTTCTTTGAGGAATGACAGAAATTTATGTGTTAGTAATTAAAAATCTCAACATAAATAAAAACAAGATAAAAACAACGCCCACAAGGCGAAAATGAATTGAAAAAAAAGACGTGGCTAAACAATGGGTATCATTGATACCTACCTAAAGTCAATAAATAAAGCTGATGAAAATTTATTATTATTATTAACAATAATATTAATAATCTACAGGGATATTTTTAAACTGAAAAATGGATTTAAATATATTTTAGTAACAGTACAGAGATTTAGTTATAATAACATGGAAGACAACATAGTTAAGGCAAACTGGTACAGAAAACGGCAATAATACTTAATGATGAAGCTGTAATTCGTGGGCTGGATGAGAAAGAAGTTTAAAAATATCTCAGAATCAATAATCCAACAAGCGGAAATGGAATATAACATCAGAAAGGAATGTTTTTGAAGAGTGAGAGCCATAAAGAAAACAGTGAGATGCACACAATGAGTTTGAAGTTTTTTAGACTTTATTAATTCTTTAATGTAATAATTGATAATTGGAAGATGAAGTGACGAGGAGAATAAAATCAGAAAACTTTTAATAATATTCAAAATGCATAACCGTAAAAGTTCTTGGACGATAGCTAGGACTAAAATTATTAATTGTTAAAGCTTTTTAACCAACCCGAATTTATTCGAAAACCTGTACAGTACAAATAGCCAATTGTGAACCAAACACACTGATATCGACACTTAGGTAGTGAGCTCTCAGTTTGAAACCAGGCTTTTATCTGGCACAAATTATAAGTAATCGAATATTTCGTTGTCTTTTCTTTACAACCGCTGAAGGAACTAATGATTATCTAATATCTCGTGGCTCTACCCTCGTGCATCAAATAAATTTTAAAATTGATAGAATACGATAGAACAATAGCGTCATTGTAAGTGTATTGCACATATTTGGCTATTTTGTATGCATCTGTCCTGCTCTTATAAGACTGGGTACCATTATGGATATATTGGGCTTCGTACCCAGAATCACTTTGTTGACGTGCTGTTCTTTCACTCAACAATAGCAGCTGGTGTAGTTGAAGGGAAAAATCAATTGAAACTGTAACATTTAACGAAATCGTGTTGATAATTCAAAAGGAGAAAAGGCCATTTTGTCCAAATCAAAGGAATTGAAATCAAAAAACGAATAAAGCAGTTGACAATTCTGCAAATGTAAAGACATGGATGGACGAATTGTTAAACATTTGGAAAAACAAAATAATGAATAATTTTTCTTCACAGCAATGACGTCATATAGTTAAATTGTAACAGTAGAAAATTTAGAGGCGAATGGAAATAATTTATACGACAGTGTTACTTATGAAGCTAAGGATGTTAGAGATAATAGAGATTTGATGGTTCGACACTTTAAAGAAATTCTGAGGAAGAAGAAAAATATTTTCGAAATTTATTTGCAGAATTGAAAATAAGATCAGCCTCTTCTTGCTTTCGATTAAACAGAACCTTGGCCATACACAAAGCTATATTTTAATCGGTATATTTGAGTACATTTGTATACAAAAACATGTAAGACGACGTGCTTGTCGTGTCAAAATTCAAAATTATATTATCGTTCACAAGCTTCGTGAAATAAAAATAACCGTATTCTTACTGGTAATATGGTTTCTTTTCCACATTTAATATGCATGCACATATGTTCACATTATCTATCTAACCGAGACGGTGTTGAAAAATACTTCGCTCGATTCATTTTCTGAGCAAACATAATTATTTTGAAATCTCTTCGTGGGAAGGCCAATATATATATATATATAGTTACTATTGTAATGTAGGTTATATATTTTGTAGTGTAAAATTAAAAAAAGAGTATTAAAATATCGATTCTAGTTGAGATAATTATGCACTGAACCGTGTTTTGAGAAGCGATCATATAACTTAGAAGAGAAGAACTTTTAAGGAAACAATGTCAAATACATGAAATTTCAGTGAAAATAACTAATTACAATGCATTAAGTAATATGCTTCAAATTTCCTCCATTTGAAGTATGCCATCAAAAAATCGCCAGGCTCCTTGTCTTTTAAAATCGTTCTTCAAAAGACCTCATATTCATAAATCAAACGTATAAACAAGATAAGTTGTTGGTTGAGAAAAATTAAATGGTTATTATTCAAATATATGTGAAGATTCTAATATATACGCTTACATTCAATACATTTGAGCTTTTTACATTTACCTGATTTGTTCATGCACAGAAAGTTGCATGTAAAGAATAGAAATTAAGTAACTCTTTCCAGGATACTCCTTATTTCTGGGATGAGGCGTTATCCTTATTTAAACTAATTACATGGGAGACTATTGTCCTCAACTTTGTTGATGTTATCTCAACAATCGGACGTTATACTCTTTGGCCTTCATCGACTGTATATCGATCCGGGTAGCCTACAGGGAATTCCGTACTGGACTCTTTATTTAATCTACAGCGGTAGAGTATTCTCATCTCACTGCCCATGTCCAGTGATATCACGTCTCGTTCTTATTGTTAATGCTTCTCAGTTTTTGCTCCCCCTGTTTGCACTGAAAGCAAATGCACACTATCCGAACGATGAATTGAATTCACAATAACAATGTCACCAAATTCACTAGGCTATTGTCCTGTAGGACAATCATCAGTAGAGAAATTGGGGCCTTAAAGCTAATCTGTATGCATGCCTGCTGACGAGTGCTGCTGATGCTTGTCATGCATGACTGCACTCACTGAAGCCTTCCCTTTTGTTAGGGTGGCTACGAGTGCTGTTGAAGACTCACTGGCATTTGTCATCTTTCTTTACCATATCGTATTTATTTCTATACGAAATCTGCAAAGGGAGTTCTCATGGTCTAGAATATGCGCTGATTCATTCAGGCGTATACCTTTGCTAGTGTTCTTCATTGTCCAGTATTTTCACTTCATTCCAGACAGGCTTTTCCCTGTCATGTCTGATTTCATTGTCACCTCCATCACTACGGTTTGCGATGACATTTAGCCTTGGTTAAACCTAATATTATTCGCTACAATTGTAGAATGAAGTACACACAACTCTTGGTTATCCTCTTACATCGCATTACACGGCAGACATTTCTCCGTGGCATGGAGCTGTTTCTGAATATTGTACAGATGTTGTATTCATGGCAGATCTTATAATTTTGGGAGGATAAGTCCTTGACGTAAGCCATGACAGATCGTGAGAATATATATATATATATATATATATATATATATATATATATATATATATATATATATAATTTTTCATATCGACAAAAACAATTTACTCACTACAAACATGTAACCTTGTTTCAGTGCATTTAGTTGCACCTCGACTGGTGAGAACCAAAATGGTTTTGAATAATTCTGTTTGTAAGCAGGCCGCTCGTAGAGCGTCACTTCGTTTTTCTATTTGTTTGAAAAATAAGGAAAATATTTTAAGATGGGACGTATAAGGGTAAAGAAAAGATAGGAAACGCAAAAGGGTGACGGAGTGAGACAACAGTGATTCTTGATAGCAGTTTGCTGAAGGATTGGTGAGGTGTTGAGGTAATGGCTCGTCCCGTTAAATTTAAATCGACAGCAATGGTCAAGGGTTTAGGGACAGCACTTCCAAGCCTCCCAAGAGTGAGGTGTGGGAGACGAAAGGTGGAAATAGGAGAGAGAAAGACAGTAAAGGAGGAAGGAGGGATACGTTTATACTTTGGCTGTAGTAGTAATTAGAAACGCTTTTGGTAACTTTAAAACAAAGCCAGAGCTGAATTGCGTATATTTAGGCTGGAGTTATTGCTACTCGATTTGAAATCAATGAACGTATTATGTAATTTAATAAATTAAGAGGTGGAGATTTTTCCTTGGTATGTTGATTACACAAGTTATTTGTTTATTATGAAGTAAGTTTTACGTTCAAAATTTAAGAATATAAGTAGAAATGTATGTAAAAGTATGGGATGCTATAACGTTTATAAACAAATTTTGACCTATTGTTGGACTATAACTTGTAGAATAAGTATGGAAAGTAAACCAATTTATCTGATACTATTACCAGTTATATATATGTGCAAAAACATTTTAAGAATCATAATCTAAGATAGATTAGTAGAAAGGTATATAAGAGGGTAAAATGTATATCAAAGGAGATGAGTCATAATTTTAAACGTTTAGAGTTATGGATTTGAAAGTTTAGTAAGATTGTAATGTTAGATCTTTAATATGCCCACAAAAAACGGTAGTTTCAAATCTTTGATTTAATAATTGGCTGTTCTTCAAAAGCTTAATAATACATATTTTTCCCGCTAACATAAAAAACAATATTCATTCAGAGATTTGCAAGTTCTGACTTGTTTTAGGATTTTCTATTTTTTGTTTTCCTCCTTCAGTTTCCAAAAATATTTAGAAAGTGAGGTCATATTGCGTTTGCTTATATTAGTAAAAGAGGATATGTAATTGTAACATCGATCCTTAAAAGTTCTTCTAGTGGATCCAACATACAATTTAATATCCCTGGGATAGTGCACATATATACAATGGATTTCGCTAGGCACCTGTTTGGTAATGGACATCGATCGGGGAATCTACAATTACAGGGCTCGGTTACTTTGGGTATATTACAATTTGTGTTTGGGTTGCATTTATTCTCTTTATAAAATTTCAGTATTATATTGTAGTGTGATTGAATAATTTTATCTATATTTCTAGAACAGTTATAACTAATTTTTATGGTATCGTGTGTGAAGATTTGATTTATTTTACTATTTGTAGGAAAGTGTTTGTTAATTAGATTTAAGACTTTGTGTGACAATTTTGTAAGTCCCAATTTATTGAAGGGAGGTGTATACTAAATTGATTTCCTTCCTCTATTGTTCTTTCCAGAGTAACTATAACTTTTCATATATTTAATTTCGGAAGATCTATAGCTGCTGTTAGTAAGGATTTTATTATAAACAATTTTGTGTTTATCGAATAGAAGAGTGCTGGTTGATACGATGTTCAACGGAAGATGGCATGTGCTTAATAACCGGTGCTGCGTGATTGGAATTAGGATTTATAAATGCACCGAAACAGGGTTGCATCTTTGTAGTGAGTAAATTGTTTTTGTCTACATAAAAAAATTATAATAAATAATTATTGCTCTACTCTCGATACTGAGCCCTCTTTTGAATTAATGCTACGAACGTTAGAATTTATATATATATATGCGTTTGCATGGATAGTAGTTTGTAGCAATCTTCAGACAAACTGCTTTAGTTTTTCAAAAGTGGATCCGTTTATGCTTTATTTGTATTTGATTATTTGCGTGTGGTGGAGGGGAAAACATTTTCCTCTGTGTTTGGTTGGGATGACACTCACATATACATGGAAACGCATACATAGAAGCGTATTCATGTTAGTTCTTACATACACACCCATATTCATAATCTTGGGCTAGATGCAGTTACGCATTCATGCGTAGGAGCACACGTATGTACGAATTTTCATACTATTTTGTTTTTGATGTTTTCCCTGTCGGCCCTTAACGCCAGCAGACATGCTCACATGCAGTCATACATACACGCATATGTAGACGCACACCCACACTCATTAATCTGGGTTTACTACCACCACATGGTTAAGTTGGGTTCTGTCTGTAGACATGGTGATGATGTTTATATTTTTTACAACAATAACTTCTGCTGCGTTATTAACGATTGTGTTTATGTTAATGGCAATATTAACTATGATATCATTATTGATATATTGATAATAATTGATGTATTATTGGTTATGATGAGCAGAAGTTTTCTCCTTAATAATGTTGGAAACAATAACTATAATAGTAACAATAATAGCAACATTAAAAGATAATACATATGTTTTCTCTATCACCGATATTGAGCACATTCTAGTAAATACCGCGCAACACACACACACACACACACATATATATATATATATGATGACGGAAAGTAAAAATGAACGTTATATAGAAGGTCTACAGGCATAAGCGGAAGTACGTACTTTAATATTTAAAAGGAATTGAAGAACTGTTAGTGACAATGATTTGAATACATGTGCCTTTGTCTGAATCGTTGTTCCCAATTTTCAGTGACGATATTTTTTCTTAAATTATTTTGTAATGCCTTTTCAATTGTAAACATTTCATTCGGTAATATGAAATTCAGAATCATACTGCTATCGTTATATACTAAGTTTAACTTTGACGCAAATCAAGAAATATGAAGTACCAAGTCATGATAAATCTTCTTATTAATGGTTATCCAATCTTGTCCGCTAACCATTACTCCTGCCGAGATGCGCAAGTTATCAGTCACTTGGCTACATTCCTCTTCAGATCACATGATTGATGGCCACACAGACTGATTAGCATTTGGTGCTAAATATTCTGAAAGTCACTGAAGTATGTTATCTTTCCATGTCTGGAGCACTGATGCATGACATTCCATCAAAAGTAGTATGATGAAAAGAGAAGAAATAATTGAGAACTTAAGATGGCCTATTCAAATAAAATCAATTCGTTGATATGTTGGTGATGTGTAATGAATAAGGGAATAATTGTGGATAAGGTTGAGAGGAAGCGAACAGATTTCTTTATCATTCTTCTTGTAATTTATTTAAAAAGAATACATTTTGAGTAATCGATACATAAATAACAGTGAATAGAAATTGATAAATTTTATCTTGGACTAAGGTTCAAGAACGGAAACTTAAAAACGACGTGGGAAGTTTATACAGAAAGAGAAGAAAATGAAGACGAGCAAATAAAGTGACTTTTTTTCGAAGGTAGTGTTTTGTAGAGAATAAAATGCTTGGAAGACAGAGAAAGACTTCTGACTCTTCATAGGTAATTACGTTATAAATTATAAACAACAAGAATAGAAAGGAAATTTATAAGTAAAGTTTTATTTAAAATATAACCGTAAAAGAAAAAGTCCGTATCTAATTTTAAATGGACAATATCGTGAAAAGACGCAATACTTTTTTTTCGAACGACACCTTTTCTCATGAACAATGTTTGGTGTTACATACGTAATAGCACAAAGAATTTAGACAGAGCGAAATAATGCAACGTTAAAGACATATATGTCTGTGTGTTTACATAACACTACGCCCTGATGATACAAGATTTGGGGAAGTATTTGTTGGAATGATAATTAGAATCTTTGTTAATGACCATATCTACAGTTGATGCACCTTACCGTCATCGAAAATTTAATTGGTTATTTGTGACCCAAACAGCAAGTGCACTCTGTTGCACATATGTTGTATAGTTAGTAATTTGGTAAGCGTAGCTTAGCTGTGGCACAAAACCAAGAGTATTGGGTACCCAGTAAGGACCAGACTCAATACTCCGTTGTGGTTGCTTCAGTGAGACATAGTTGTTAACCATTACACCACTTCGACGTGCCCCAGTTGCTGTACTATGATTTATTATCAAATAATGAAATCATCAGATTAAGAACACGTACTACTGTTGGGAAGATGAAACTCGAGTCCAATGTAACATACCGCCGTTCAATTCAACAGCGAAGAATCCATAAGAAAAATAATAATAGTCATGACCACTGACTATAAAAAAAGGTAACCAAACGTAGTTGGGATTATAATAATTGTAAACTTCACAATCCTTTCCTAGACTGGCTGCAAACCAAGGGGGAAGTGCCAAGTTTGTTCTTCTATTTAACCCATAGCTAGACGAGAGAGAGGTGGATTTCTACATTTCGCAATTCGATTTCCAATTCTGAGCTGCTGTGCCATTCACACGTCCACAACCTTAACCTTAAGAGGCGGTAAAGAAAAATAAAAGATTACGAATGGGGTGAAAAATAAAACTAAATTGTAAAGATGCTATCAATTTTTTGCCAAAAAGAATTCAAAGTGTTCGTTACATCTTGAATATTACCGAATTAATAGAAATGGAATTCGATGTCAAAAGGCAGTGGTGGGTAAGCAAAAGCCCTTTGGTGATAATTTAGCCTGGATTGCTAAATAACAAAACAACTGGAACAATATTGACCAGTAGAAATTACTTGAACTGTTGAATACTATTTCGTAAATCAGAATGAAAGAATAGCGAAAAAAACTTTTAGTGAAACGAAAAATCTTTATAAAACAATACCAACAAGTTACAGTGTAAATACGTTGATTAAAACACAGACATTATCAATAGTGAAATAACCAAGGAGGAACCGATGAACGAGGGAAGATTAATAAAACATCATATCAGCTAGGAAATTAAAAACTATGAATGTATTATCTCTCGACACTATGTTTATTGACATAGACAAAAAATAAGGAAGTGGAAACATCAATAAAAATGAGTGTTTAATGATCTATAATTGTACTTGCCAAACACACGCAACAATATATCGAAGGAATTATGAAAAGGACTTGTAATGGGAAATGAAAACTATCGCGGAAAAATTGAGTAACCTTGTAAGCAAAGAAAAAAGTCTGTAAGCAAAAAAAAGGTTGTAAGAAAAAAAGACTGGAAGAAAAGAATGGGCACCAAAAATATCAATATTTACTGTCATTTCTACTCAAAATAAATGCATCAGATAAAAAATAATCAAAATGTCTGGGTCACCAAGATTATTCATAAAACAACACACTTCATTTGAAAAAAAAAATTAAGTCTAGGGAAGGAGAAGTATGTCGACTCTTCTCTAATTGTACTTCGAGACAAATTTATAAGGGGTTAGTCATAACAATCAAAATATACAAGTGGGAAAATATGGGATCATGAACTGAAAAAACAAAGACTGGAGGAAAACTGTTTGATAGACATTTCAAGAGACAATCTAAAGTCATAGCAACCTGATCATGGTTATAAAAAGGTCATCTATAGAAGTTGGTTCCTTATTAAAGTAGAAACAATTATTAAGACAGAGATTGAAGCATATTTGTAAAAGTACACTATGAGAAGATGAGGAATATTTAAGAAATTAATTTTGTAAAATATAATAGATATGTAAATTCATTATAAAGTAATCCACCCCTACAGGAGCCAAAATAAATATTCCCCTATGACATGATTTCTTTAAATGTACAAAACTATTTTTATGAATTTGTAATCATGAGTTCTCAATCGATAGTAATAAATGAAAAACGAACTCTAAATTATGAATTTTAAATTAAAAAAAAATGTTTTTTATATTTTAACAAATCAGCTGATAATATTTTTTTTCGTTTCTGCAGGGGGAAGTAACTTACATTACTGAACATACCCTATTAATTCTTATAAATTGAACAAAAGGAAAAAACTGATATTAGTGGTTTCGAGTGTTTAATCTGTAGTGATATTGCAAAAAATTGCAAAAATATCAGTCTTTCTATATGGCACTGAATACTGAACAATCACCCTACAGATAAACTGACTTGAAGCAGCAGAAATACAGGTTTCTGAGAATAACATAAACAGATATTTATACTTAACATCAGGAAGAGGCATTTGACATTTCTAGGGCACACGAAGAAAGAGGCGCTGGAAAATTTGATACTCACAGTGCAGTTTGAAGACAACAGGGATAGGAAAAACAATGCATAACAAACCTAGCGAGCTTGTGTAAATAGGTTGCTGAACAAGATTTAGGATAGATAGCAAAAATACTATATTTATTAAGAGTTACAATGTACAGGAAAGAGCCATGATCGTCAAAGTCATGAAAGGACATAGCACGCAGAAGAAACAAATATGTCAGTCTGTAACAACGCCTTGTTGTAGACTCGTAGCATCTAGCGGGTTAATAAACAATCTCTTTGCTCTAACGTGCATATATGTCTGTGACTAAAAGGTTTGAATATATATATATATATATATATATATATGTAATTTAAAGAAAAACAGACCACTTTAAGGCTCCATTTGTAATAATTTGAGGTCTCAGGATTTTATCCTCCTTGGGATTATCTATACGGATTACCAAGATTTTCATTACTTAACTGTATATATATATATATATATATATATATATATATATATATATATATATATATATATATATATTCAATGAAATGTGTATATATATATATATATATATATATATATATATATATATATATATATATATATATATATATATATATATGCACATTTCATTGAATACGGCAGACAAAGTGTTTTGATTTAGTTTTTTATACAATTTTTCATGTGATCTAATCAATGTTCTTTTCAGATGATAAATTATATAAAAACTGTCCGAATTTTCTTTTTATCCGAGCGCTTCCGGCTATACATGTATTCATTTTCAAGGTTGAAATATAGTAACTGTTAACAAGAAACAGTTTGTTGTATGTATGTATTTATATAATGTTTTCATTTTAAAAACACGGTCAATTCTCTTGTGTCCATATTGTCAACTGATGTTGTACATTTTTTATAATGTTCTTAAATCTACTTTCGTCTTGTTTATAA
The DNA here is from genome assembly GCA_964036315.1 of Acanthosepion esculentum. Lineage (NCBI taxonomy): Eukaryota > Metazoa > Mollusca > Cephalopoda > Sepiida > Sepiidae > Acanthosepion > Acanthosepion esculentum. The sequence goes on from OZ038491.1 coordinate 90,569,217, forward strand.
TTTTCATTCATTTGATTTTTATAAAAATATTAATGTTAATGTTTATTCTCGTCGTTGCTATTAGCTATTTCAGACAGAAAACGCATAATAGAAAAAAATGCGAATTTTATAAAAAAATTATCAAAGCACCTTGTCTGTCGTATTCAATGAAATGTGCATGAAAGAAGGATTGCTGTATAAATACACAAATTTTAAATTGCATGACATGGCAGCCAACCAGGAAAGCGATACTATAACTTTCAGAAAAATATTGTTTTACGACAAATAATTAAAGCTAAGAACGAAATCCAACATATCAATAATGAAATCCCAAAACATATTGCAGTACTAAAAACCCTTTAACTGAAACTGAATATAATACAATACCAACATAAATATTAATAATGATGAACCTGACTATAGACAAATAATTACAAAAAAATTGTGCAACTTATATCAAGGAAATATTCTACTTCCTAACAACCATGATAAATACATAAACCTATCCAGTCATATATTAACGGATGATCAGAAGAAATTTCTAAATCTAAGACCAAACTCATCTCCAGCCTAAATTCGACCTCCTCACAAAGAAAACTGAAATTGAAATCTTACATCAATCATTATGTCAACTGGAAAAGGACAAATTAATAATGCTCCATCCAAACCTCAAAGATCTTCTCATGGTAGAAGGTCTAAAAGATTATATTCCACGTAACAGAAACAAGAACATTCCAACAAAACTCAACATTGCTGCTAAAGAATAAAAAAACAACCCTAATATAGACACCAGAAAAGCTGATAAATCCATTACTTACGTAATTTTGGATAAATTGGATGATCACAAAAAACTTCAGCATCTTATTGATGATCGTTCTAAATTTAGTAAATGGAATAAGAACACCACTGAATCTCTAAAGAAATATGTTAATAAACTTATAATATCCAACAATGCTGTTGCAGGATGCCTAAAAATAAATAAAATTATTGGAGATTACCAACCTGGCTACTTATTCGATAATGTTAAAATACACAAACCGGGATAGCCACTACGATCTATCATTTCTCAGATTCGAACATGCATATATCAACTATCAAAATTTCTCAATGACATTATTACTCCATATCTCCCTATTAAGTATAGCATCAAATCTACCCATGAATTCCGCCAAATACTTAAAAGCACAAAAGTAAAAACAAACCAAGGCATTCTTGCGTCACTTGACGTAGAGAATTTATTTACTAACGTTCATTCTCAGTAACTATTGATATTATCATTTATTCGGTGTATAAAAATAGTTTAATAATCACCTCCATCAATCAACCCAATATTTTAAGAAGACTCTTGCCATTTTAATTTCTCTGTGAATGTCCTCTTAGATATAAAATAGATGTTATTAAAAATTTCATCCTCTCGCACGCTTTTCTTTAAAGAATTAAACAACGTAAAACAAAGGCTTATTAATAACGGATTTCCTAATCAATTGTTGGATTTCAATATTAGGTGTCATCTGTATAAGGTAGCTAATAGCAACGACGAGAATAGAAACATAAACATAATATTAATATTAAAAAAAAAATCAAATGAATAAAAATTAAAAACAAGACGAAAGTAGAATTAAGAACATTATAAAAAATGCACAACATCAGTTAACAATAGCAAAAAATTAGATTAATTATTTATTACAAGAAATTTAAAACCTCGAACTTTATAGTTAAAAATAATAATTCACCTCTTAGAACAAAATTAAATAGGACAAATATTATTTAGGAATTTAAATGTCCATTAAGGAATGGTATTCCTGATCAATCAAAATTCTAATTATAACTAACTAATTATATAGGTCACTCTACAACATGTTTGGCACGAAGACTCACTCCACACCTTTCTGACCATAGCTCAATTAGATCTCATTTAAATATTCATGGAGACCTACCGGACCCTATTCGTAACATAATTGTTGATAACACAAATATAATAGCATCATCTACACGCAAAACAAGGCCAAATATAATAGAAGCCTTATTAATAAAAACAAAAAAAAACAACACTCAATAATATCAACTATGAACATGGACACAATATCTTGACCGTGTTTTAAAAATGAAAACATTATATAAATACATACATACAACAAACTATTTCTTGTTAACATTTGATATATTTCAACCTTGAAAATGGCTAAATGTATAGACGAAAGCGCTCGGATAAAAAGAACATTCGGGCAGTTTTTATATAATTTTTCATCTGAAAAGAAAAAAACTGATTATATATATATGAAGAAATATAATCTTAAGATGTGCTATGGGATAAAGTGCTCAATATTAGAGGTAGAGCGTGTGTAAATATAAAAGTGAACATAGAAGTCAACAGGCGACACTCTGTTTCATACTAGATGCAATCGTCAGGCCACGAGTGCTGTTATTTTTCTCGGTTATTTATATATAAAGTAAATAAAAAACAAATTAGCAAACCATTATGACGAAAATATTCGTTAGACTATAAAAATCAAACTAAAAATCGAACGAAAAAAAATAGGTATAACAGTTATATAACGATAAAAGAAAAAAATACCACGTTACTTAAAAATCGGAACCCGAAAAGAGAAAATATACAGTATAACAAATAAATAATAACAAGTAAAATAAATTGATCTAAATTCATCCAAATAAATAAATAAATAAACTAAAAAACCGATCCCGATAAACTAACCGTTAGAAAAAACAAATAAATATAATCAATCCAAATAAATACATGAAGCAATAAACAAATTAAACTACAACAGTCAACCCCAAAATTGAATAAATAGCTTTATCTTCCCAAACCAAAACAAAACTATTAAATAAGCGATATAAACAAATATAAAAAACTAAATAAAAGCACCTTGTCAGTCGTTTTTAATGAAATGTGCTTAAAAGAAGGATTGCTGCCTAAATATATATATATATATATATATATATATATATATAAAGAAAATTAAATGGTCACTAGACTGCAATTTGTGTTTCGCGAAGATTACACTCACTATTTTATTAATTATTCTTAATTTTATTTATTATCGTTCTGTCTTTTGATATTAATCACTAAAATGCCTAAAAACGCCCTAAAACCTCATCTTACAGAAATTATCTGGTCGTCGTTTTTCTTTTCCCCAAACCAATCTTTATTTCATAATTGATGAAAAACAAGCAAAAAAGACACTAATAAGTAATGGGGTGCTGTATTTTATGAAACCGCTATGATGCGGGAAGACATTTGAAAAACGATGAAACTGACATCCAGCAAGCCAATTAAAACTCCGTTATAATGATTCATGTCGACCAAAAACACTCAAATATTGGAAAGTTTATATTGAAGCCTAGGAAACTGGTTGGAACTATAAAAATAGATAAATACATAATGCTTTGAGAAAGTACGTCCGTTGGTCATTTAATGAAACGTATATCTCATAAAATTACAAGGGAAGAATGCTTAATGCAGATAGCAGATAGAGCGTTTACATGATAAACGCTATGAAAGCTGGAACTATTCTGCTGTCTTCTCTTATACTTGCGTGTGTGTATATGCGAGTTTGAACGCGTATATATCAGTATATAAATATTGAGGGAGAGAGACATATTCGTACTTTTTACTGTGGTTCTGCTAATGAAGGTTTTGAAATTTGGCAGCAACAAACTAGGCGAATTTTTATGAAACTTTATATAGATTAAGCCTTCATCAAAAATGGTCATGAGGCAATAACAGAAATTGGGTGAAGAAATTGCTAAGAACATTCTTTTGCTATTATGGCAATGTGATTAAATAGTAATTACTTCCTTTTTGGATTTTGCAAATGTTCCGTTGATTCAGTTTTAAATGTTAAAAATGTAATTTATCAAAATTCATAAGTATAATGTATAGATAAATTCATATTTTTATTGGAAGTCATAATTCCAAACTAATGGTTTTTTTCATGATCTTGTTTTATATTACTTACGTAAACAACTTTTTAGTTGCATTATGCATAAACACAATTGGTCAAAAGATAAGAAATTAACATTGACTCATTGACAAAACAAGATTTTTACGATGAAATATTGTTTATTTACTTTAGAATTAAACTGCAAAATAAAGTTCATTGCTTTTGAAACAAACATTCTATTTTATTTATTATTTATTTTTTATCGAAACAACATTGAGAAGTTTTTTAAAATGTGCACAAAATCGTTTTGTTTTTTACATTTTATATGTCAAACAAGATCGGTCCAAAAGGCCAGAAGCATAAATAACACGAAGAAAAGAAGCAAGTAAAATTAAATGTGTTTAATGATTGTTTTAAAGTTGTTATTCTTTAAAAATGCAGCAAATTGTTGTTGTTCATATTTCTGCAATTTTTATTTGGGCCATTGGACACGAAGAGGAAGGAAGGGAGGACTGATTTCAAAAAGAACAAATCTGATATTTTTATTAATTGTGTTCAAATACAAATAACATAAATATATTAAAGAAGATTTTAAAGAAAACTCGATTCACAACCCGTCTAGAAAATTTTATATATTTTGAAACCATAAACTGGAAAATTATTAAATGAATTACTTCCGATTAAAAAAAAAAATCTGACATTTTGGTTCCTGTTATCAAATCAGATCTTCATACATATAACCCCTAATAATTTCAATTATGATTTGAGAATATCTTCATTATGTTGTGAAAGGGTTTAGATAATAGATTTCTCAGGAAATATCAGTGTTTAAACAGACAAAAATCTTGCAAGTAGCTGTGTAATTGTGGGTAATATATTTGGTAAGAAACAAACTAACAGCAGAGATTCAAATATATGCATATCGTACATCGATATGTTTATTTTGTACATACATAAATGTCTATATGTATGCATGAAATGGCGCACAAACACACACAGGTACACACATTTATGTATGTGTAATAAACCCAAATACACAAACTTTGCGATGACACATTTTATTCATCGAGAGTTATCTTTTCATTTACAAGAGTATCAAAAGTTTTCTATCTGCAAATATAGAATTCAAAATATTCCAGTGATAAAAGGAAAATCCCCATAATTTTTTCTTTTGCCTCTCCCTCATATTTATGAGGCTAAATCAGAAAGTAAAGGCAATTTTGAAATTACACAGAAAAAAAAATTAAAGGGAAGCGCTGACACGCGACACGACATGTGAGCATGGGATGGCGGATAGCTAGCGGTGCGCTGTATTTCCTTGTTCATTTGCGTGGGAGGAAGCAGCGTGGTCAGATTTATGAACGCGGCGATTGCCCCATCGAGAAGCGACGCGCCATATTGCACCTTGTGTGGACAGAGGGAGTGAAACTTTTGGAAATCCATTGTCGGATCTTGGCGCAGTATGGAACACGCATCATGAATCATCGAAAGGTGTAGGAGTGGGTAGAACACTTTAAAGCAAGAGGAACAAGAGTAATGGACGAAAATCGATTTGGTCGCTAGTCAACATCGCGTACGCATCCAAAGGGTGGATGCCTTGATCAGGGGAAGATCGACAAATCACAAAAGCACAAGTGGCGGCAATTGTGGGCATTAGCTATAGATCTGCACAAGCCATAGTGCAGGATTTGGAGTACAGTAACTTTTGTGTGCTTTGGGTGTCCAAACTAGGAAGCAAGTGCAAATAAAAGTATTGTATGGAAACTAGCTTCACTTGTTGATTTACCCTAGTAGATGAGAATGCTGGGAAAGAACACAATGATAATCGGTGCATATTGATAGACACGATGTATAAAATAGATGATGGATATTTTAAAAGGATTAACAATTATATTATATAATATTAACTATTATAGCTGAAAGTGCCTATCAAGCTTTAGATAAGAATGGTGAAGCTCGAGCCTTTGATTGGAATATCTCGAGGGCATTTGACAGGGTTTGGCATAACGGTCTACTTCATAAATTGAAAAGTTATAGTAAATCTTGGATTGATTTTTAAACTGATTTAGTCTTTCTTATCAAATCCCGAAATTAAAATTGTCTTGAAAGGCCGGTCTTCTAAATTTAATTGCATTAATGCAGATCTTTCCCAGAGCTCTATCTTTGGATCTACGCTGTTCCAAATGTTCATAAATGGTCTTCCTGGTGTCATCACATCTCAAATCTGATGACACAGTTATTTACTCCTGTCTTAAGAGTAAGTCTGATCGGTTCGATAAGGCCAAATTGGCAGCTAATCTAAAAAATAACCTATAATCTGTTGTTAACTGGAGCAAGGAATAGCTTGTTAATTTTAACGCCTACAAAACGAAACTGTTTTCCTCTAATCGTCTGAGAGAACCGTTTTTATCTTCCATAAACATGCTAACATTCAAGAGAGTGACACCTTGCGCCTAACACTTTCTGCTGACATGAAGATTATATTGAATCAATTGCTAGTTCTGGAGTTAAGAGATCTGGTTCACTGTGTCGTGTTAGTCAATCTTTTGTGACAGAAACTATCTTACATACTCATCAGTCCCCTATTCGTCCTTGATTTTAATATCTGGCCTGGTGTCTTTGTTATATCCAAAGAAGAATCTGCAATGTCATTGGTTCTGACTTGTATTTCGGTTTTATTCACTTTCCCACTGCTGTAACGTAGCTTTCCTGTGTGTATTCTATAAAGAATTTCATAGTAATTATTCTAATGAACTTTCATAGTAATTCTTCTAATAAACTTTCCTTTCTGGACTTTCTGGATTTAAGCGCATTTGTAGAGTGATAGTTGGATTTCTTCTTTTTACAGTAGAAATGGCTATAGGTAACCGTAAGTTCTATGCTAACAATTTCTCCTATCTCACGTCTCGCTATCCAATCAACTTTGATCTTCGGAAATGTAAATGCAATGACAATCGTAATCTTCTATCGTGTTAATTTCTGTTCATTTATTGTTCTCTCTCCGTAATAGTGTTTTTTCTCTAACATTCAGAAACTCTTTGCATCTTAGTGGCTTTATTGTCTTGGTGGGGTGAAATGATTAAAATAGTAACGATAAAAATCAAAACAAGAGGGATAGAAAGCTAAAAGAATTCAGTCTGATTATGCATAGAGAAATTAAAAATTAAGACTAAGCATCTCTGTATTTTCAGAGTTGCTTAATGTAAACATGTAATCGGTGATCCTAGTATATTTTTCACACCTATATAAAATTCCACCGGAAAACTATTAATCGGAAGAAGACCATTCGCAGGTCGAAACACAGATTTTCCATTTTGTCATATAATTACCGACTATTATTCTGATATATAGATTTGTATATCATATCTTATAAAGATGTACATTCAGATGTAAGCATGTTTGAATATATATATATATATATATATATATATATATATATATATATATATATATATATATATATATATATATATATATATGCTAAACATTAAACATGTTATATTAGGCATTTGGCTAAGTACCTAAATTTGTTTTAGAAAACATTGCTAGTCGACAATTGTGACATGAGGAAGAAGCAGCAAAAATTTGATTAAATGAGGACAGAAATTACTGGCGAGGCATTCCGAATGAAATCAACTGGAAACAGGGAACACGCTGCGAAGAAAATCAATCCGAGCGACTATAACTTCATTTCCGGTCCCTTCGCTGCATTCCTACTAACAGTGTGTTCAAAGCTGATCACGAGACGTTTAACGTCTCTACAAACAGTTCCATCCAATCGATAGTTACCTCGACGCGGCAGTGCTGAACAGCAAACCAATCATGTGTGATTGGATCAGCACCTGATTATTTTACCTCCAAAATAAATATAATTCCAAGAAATCTTTTACGTTTCTTAAATCTGTTGTCTCTCTTAGTTTGAAAGAAGTCATGATTTAATTATCATGAACGATTTACTTCGCTTCTATTTTCTTTCTTCACTTTAAAATAAATAAACGACTGTGCATATATATTTGTATGTGTGCATATATATATATATATATATATATATATATATATATATATATATATATATATATCTGTGTGTGTGTAACTGTATTCATGTATACTTATTTGTGTATATATTACGGATGTTAATTTATATTTTAGTTTTGCTGTGATACTGGTGAGGATTAAATGGATTCATGTGAAACCCCGTATAGGAGTTGGAGAATTGGGATGGTTATAAACGTTAAGGTGAAAATACGAATTGAAATATGGAGCAAGGAAAAAGAGAAATGTTGTTTTTTCCTTTCCT
>OZ038491.1:90579940-90592440 GCA_964036315.1 Acanthosepion esculentum
ATATATATACATTCTATAGATATATATATATACATATATACATTCTATATATATATATATACATATATACATTCTATATATATATATATACATATATACATTCTATATATATATATATATATACATATATACATTCTATATATATATATATATACATATATACATTCTATATATATATATACTTTTATATACATATATACATTCTATATATATATATATATATACATTCTATATATATATATACATATATACATTCTATATATATATATACATATATACATTCTATATATATATATACATATATACTTTCTATATATATATATACATATATACATTTCTATATATATATATATACATATATACATTCTATATATATATATATACATATATACATTCTATATATATATATATACACTATATACATTCTATATATATATATATACATATATACATTCTATATATATATATATACATATATACATTCTATATATATATATACATATATATATTCTATATATATATATCATATATATATTCTATATATATATATATACATATATATATTCTATATATATATATATACATATATATATTCTATATATATATAATATAATTATTCTATATATATATACATATATATATTCTATATATATATACATATATATATTCTTATATATATATATACATATATATATTCTATATATATATATATACATATATATATTCTATATATATATATACATATATATATTCTATATATACACATACATATATTCTATATATACACATACATATATATATTCTATATATATATATACATTCTATATATATATATATTATATATATATATATATATATATATATTATATATATATTCTATATATATATATATATATTCTATATATATATATATATATTATATTCTATATATATATATATATATATATATATATTCTATATATATATATATATATTCTATATAATATATATATATTCTATATATATATATATATTCTATATATATATATATATATTCTATATATATCTATATATATTCTATATATATTCTATATATATTCTATATATATATGTATATATATATTCTATATATATCTATATGTATATATATATTCTATATATATCTATATGTATATATATATTCTATATATATATGTATATATATATTCTCTATATATATATGTATATATATATTCTCTATATATATATGTATATATATATTCTCTATATATATATCTATATATATTCTATATATATATATCTATATATATTCTATATATATATATATCTATATATATTCTATACATATTCTATATATATATATATATAGAATATATATATATATAGAATATATATATCTATCTATATATATATATATATAGAATGTATATATCTATATATATATAGAATGTATATATCTATATATATATATATAGAATGTATATATCTCTATATATATATATATAGAATGTATATATCTATATATATATATAGAATGTATATATCTATATATATAGAATGTATATATCTATATATATAGAATGTATATATCTATATATATCTATATATATATAGAATATATATATCTATATATATATAGAATATATATATCTATATATATATAGAATATATATATCTATATATATATATATATAGAATATATATATATCTATATATATATATATATATAGAATATATATATCTATATATATATATATATAGAATATATATATCTATATATATATATATAGAATATATATATCTATATATATATATATATATAGAATATATATATCTATATATATATATATATATATAGAATATATATATCTATATATATATATATATATATAGAATATATATATCTATATATATATATATATATATAGAATATATATATCTATATATATATATATATATATATAGAATATATATATCTATATATATATCTATATATATATAGAATATATATATCTATATATATATATCTATATATATATCTATATATATATATATATATATATAGAATATATATATCTATATATATCTATATATATATAGAATATATATATCTATATATATCTATATATATATAGAATATATATATCTATATATATCTATATATATATATCTATATATATCTATATATATCTATATATATATAGAATATATATATCTATATATATATATATATCTATATATATCTATATATATATAGAATATATATATCTATATATATAGAATATATATATCTATATATATATATCTATATATAGAATATATATATCTATATATATATATCTATATATAGAATATCTATATCTATATATATATATATATAGAATATATATATGATATATATATCTATATATATATAGAATATATATATCTATATATATATATAGAATATATATATCTATATATATATATATAGAATATACATATCTATATATATATATATATAATATATATATCTATATATATATATATAGAATATATATATCTATATATATATATATATAGAATATATATATCTATATATATATATATATATAGAATATATATATCTATATATATATAGAATATATATATCTATATATATATATAGAATATATATATCTATATATATATATATATAGAATATATATATCTATATATATATATATATAGAGAATATATATATCTATATATATATATATATATAGAATATATATATCTATATATATATATATATATAGAATATATATATCTATATATATATATATATAGAATATATATATCTATATATATATATAGAATATATATATCTATATATATATATAGAATATATATCTATATATATATATATAGAATATATATATCTATATATATATATAGAATATATATATCTCTCTATATATATATAGAATATATATATCTATATATATATAGAATATATATATCTCTATATATATATATATAGAATATATATATCTATCTATATATATATATAGAATATATATATCTCTATATATATATATAGAATATATATATCTCTATATATATATAGATATATATATATCTCTCTCTATATATATAGAATATATATATCTCTATATATATATATATAGAATATATATATCTCTCTATATATATATATATGGAATATATATATCTCTATATATATATATATAGAATATATATATCTCTCTCTCTATATATATAGAATATATATATCTCTATATATATATATATAGAATATATATATCTCTCTCTATATATATATAGAATATATATATCTCTATATATATATAGAATATATATATCACTATATATATATATATAGAATATATATATCTCTATATATATATATATAGAATATATATATCTCTATATATATATATAGAATATATATATCTCTCTCTATATATATATAGAATATATATATCTCTCTCTCTATATATATAGAATATATATATCTCTCTCTATATATAAATAGAATATATATATCTCTCTCTATATATATAGAATATATATATCTCTATATATATAGAATATATATATCTCTATATATATATATATAGAATATATATATCTCTATATATATATATATAGAATATATATATCTCTCTCTATATATATAGAATATATATATCTCTATATATATATAGAATATATATATCTCTCTCTATATATATATAGAATATATATATCTCTCTCTATATATATAGAATATATATATCTCTATATATATATATATAGAATATATATATCTATATATATATAGAATATATATATCTATATATATATATATAGAATATATATATCTATATATATATATATAGAATATATATATCTATATATATATATATATAGAATATATATATCTATATATATATATATAGAATATATATATCTATATATATATATATAGAATATATATATCTATATATATATATATAGAATATATATATCTATATATATATATATATAGAATATATATATCTATATATATATATATAGAATATATATATCTATATATATATATATAGAATATATATATCTATATATATATATATATAGAATATATATATCTATATATATATATATATAGAATATATATATCTATATATATATATATATATAGAATATATATATCTATATATATATATATATAGAATATATATATCTATATATATATATATATATAGAATATATATATCTATATATATATATAGAATATATATATCTATATATATATATAGAATATATATATCTATATATATATATAGAATATATATATCTATATATATATATAGAATATATATATCTATATATATATATATATAGAATATGTATATCTATATATATATATATATATATATCTATATATATATAGAATATATATATCTATATATATATATAGAATATATATATCTATATATATATATAGAATATATATATCTATATATATATATAGAATATATATATCTATATATATATAATATCTATATATATCTATATATATATATATCTATATATATATAGAATATATATATCTCTATATATATATATATATATAGAATATATATATCTATATATATATATATAGAGAATATATATATCTATATATATATATATCTATATATATATAGAGAATATATATATCTATATATATATATATCTATATATATATAGAATATATATATCTATATATCTAGATATATATAGAATATATATATATATATATCTCTATATATATCTATATAGAATATATATATCTATATATATATATATATATATATAGTATATATATCTATATATATAGTATATATATATCTATCTATATATATATATAGTATATATATATCTATATATCTATATATATATAGTATATATATATCTATATAGTATATATATATCTATATATCTATATATATATATATATATAGTATATATATATCTATATATATATAGTATATATATATATCTATATATCTATATATATATATATATAGTATATATATATCTATATATATATAGTATATATATATATCTATATATCTATATATATATATATATAGTATATATATATCTATATATATATAGTATATATATATATCTATATATCTATATATCTATATATATAGTATATATATATCTATATATATATAGTATATATATATATATCTATAGAATATATATCTATATATCTATAGAATATATATATCTATAGAATATATATATCTATAGAATATATATATCTATAGAATATATATATATATAGAATATATATATCTATATATATATAGAATATATATATCTATATATATATATAGAATATATATATCTATATATATATATATAGAATATATATATCTATATATATCTATAGAATATATATATCTATATATATCTATAGAATATATATATCTATATATATATATAGAATATATATATCTATATATATATATAGAATATATATATCTATATATATATATAGAATATATATCTATATATATATATAGAATATATATATCTATATATATATATAGAATATATATATCTATATATATATAAAAGTGGACATGGAAGTCAGCACTTAGAGGCGACAGTCTGTTTCATGCTAGTGCAATCGTCAGGCCTGACGATTGCACTAGCATGAAACAGACTGTCGCCTCTAAGTGCTGACTTCCATGTCCACTTTTATATTTACACACGCTCTATCTCTGATATTGAGCACTTTACCCCATAAATATAGCACACTTTAAGACTATATTTCTGCATATCTATATATATATATATAGAATATATATATCTATATATATATATATAGAATATATATATCTATATATATAGAATATATATATCTATATATATATATATCTATATATATCTATATAGAATATATATATCTATATATATCTATATAGAATATATATATCTATATATATATATATATCTATATATATCTATATAGAATATATATATCTATATATATCTATATAGAATATATATATCTATATATATATATAGAATATATATATCTATATATATATATAGAATATATATATCTATATCTATATACAGAATATATATATCTATATATAGAATATATATATCTATACATAGAATATATATATCTATATATAGAATATATATATCTATATATAGAATATATATATCTATATATAGAATATATATATCTATATATAGAATATATATATCTATATATAGAATATATATATCTATATATAGAATATATATATCTATATATAGAATATATATATCTATATATAGAATATATATATCTATATATATAGAATATATATATCTATATATAGAATATATATATCTATATATAGAATATATATATCTATATATATATATATCTATATATATATATATCTATATATATATATCTATATATATATATATATATTCTATATATATATATATATATATATATACATATATATATATATATACATATATATATATATATATATACATATATATATTCTATATATATATATATTCTATATATATATATATATTCCATATATATACATATATATATTCTATATATATATATATTCTATATATATACATATATATATTCTATATATATATATATATATATATATATATATATATATATATATATATTTATATATATTCTATAAAATCATCAGTAGTTATGCAGCAGGAAAATTTGGATATGAGGATCGGAAGGAAAAGAAAAGTATTAGCAAAGAAAATAGGAGGGAATTAAAAATTAAACAATTTAGGTCGGGACTCAAAACTCTTCGGAAACAATACAAAATCGCGAAACCCGAAGAAAGGCAACCGTTACGGGAGCTTCGAGACCTAATTCCTTTAAATATGAAGTCGTTACGTAGAGCAGAATGGCATAGACGAAGGAGGAAAAAAGGGCGAAGAAACGGATGGCATTTCTCTCTAATCCATTCAATTTTACAAAGAAGCTGTTAGGGGAAAATCGAAGTGGACACTTGGAGAGTACCCCCAGTGGAATTAATGCTTTCCTCCAAGAAACTCTGAGTGATCCAAACAGACAGCTAGATCTTGTAGAAAATACGTCCCTGATAAATCCTAATACACCATCAACGCCTTTTGACTTGAAAGAACCAACTTGGATGGAAATTAATTCAGTCATTACAGCAGCCAGAACGGCCTCAACACCAGGTCCAAACGGAGTGCCTTACACAGTTTATAAACGTTGTCCAAAACTCCGTCGAATGTTATGGATGTTAATGAAAGTTATTTGGAGAAGAGGGAAAATAACAGGACAATGGAGACAATCTGAAGGCATTTGGATCCCTAAAGAGGAGAAATCCAGAAAGATAGAGCAATTCAGATGCATCTCCCTGTTGAACACGGAGGGTAAAATATTTTTCAGCATCTTAAACCGACGCTTGGTAGATTTCCTTCTTAAAAATGAATACATAGATACCTCTGTACAAAAAGGTGGAGTACCAGGAATGCCGGGATGTATGGAGCATATAGGGGTCGTGTCGCAACTATTAAAAGAAGCGAAGAGAAATAGGGGCGATATAGCAATCGTGTGGTTAGATCTTAAAAACGCTTACGGATCAATACCACATAAACTAGTGGAAGCCGCTCTCCACCGCCATTATGTACCAAGCAAAATAACTGAATTAATTTCTGATTACTACAACAATTTCCAATTGAGAACATTATCAGAAAATACTGCGTCGGCATGGCATACATTGGAGAAAGGCATCATAACGGGATGTACAATCTCAGCGACCCTCTTCTGTTTAGCCATGAACATGCTAATTAAAGCAGCAGAAACAGAATGTAAAGGGCCGGTCACTAGGTCGGGACTAAGGCAACCTCCTATAAGAGCCTATATGGATGATATGACGATAACTACTACATCCGTTATTGGCGCGAGATGGCTGCTAAAGGGGATTGAAAAGCATATCACATGGGCCCGAATGAGTTTCAACCCTGTGAAATCGAGATCACTCGTTTTAAGGAAAGGGAACGTATTAGATAAGGAGCGATTCAGACTATCCGGGGGAGACATACCAACAATTAGGGAAAAGCCCGTAAAAAGCCTGGGAAAACGAATAGATCACTCTCTAAAAGACACAACAGCAATCCAAGAAACAAAAGACAAACTAGAGACTTGGTTAATCAGGGTTGATAAGTCCGATTTACCAGGCCGATTTAAAGCTTGGATTTATCAGCATGCCATTCTTCCCAAAATCCTATGGCCATTGTCTATCTATGAGTTTACAACATCTCATATAGAACAGTTAGAAAAAAGGATTAACATGCGACTCCGAAGATGGTTAGGTTTACCGAAGAGTTTAACTAGTGCTGCTCTATACGGTAATACCAATGCTCTACAACTTCCTTTTAGAAGTCTAGTAGAGGAGTTCAAAGTCACCAAAATCAGAACAATAATGCAGTACAAGTTATCCAAAGACCCAAAGGTGGCTGGAGCAGGCATTGAAATCCACTCAGGAAGGAAATGGAGAGTAGAGAACGAATTGCGTGTCGCGAAAGAAAGGCTCCGCGAAAAGGCCATATTAGGCGCTGTGGCTACGGGACGAGCAGGCTTAGGGTTTTTTCCTACCATTCGGGTGGACAGAGCTAAAGGTAAAGAAAAGAACCTTTTAATACAAGAAGAAGTACGCAAAGGTGAGGAGGAGAAAAGGGTAGCAAAGATGGTAGCACTAAGGCAACAAGGTGCGTGGACTAATTGGAATCTATTATTTACAGGAAAATAAAATGGTCGGACATATGGAATAATGATATCAACATAAAATTCCTTATTAAGACTGTATATGACATCCTTCCCAGTCCTACCAACCTCCACCTATGGTATGAAACAGAATCGCCACTATGCCAATTGTGTTCGCGTCATGGAACTCTAAAGCATATTCTAAGTAGCTGTAAGACAGCCCTAACGGAAGGCCGGTATAGATGGAGGCATGATGAAATATTAAAGGATATAGCAAAGATAGTTAGTACGGCCATCAGCAATAATACCTTAAACCTAGATAAAAGAGCCATAGAGTTTCATAGAGCTGGTGAGAAACCCCCAAAAAAGAACAAGAACTTAGCAAATATCCTGTCACCAGCAACGGACTGGGAATTAAGGGTCGACTTAGGGAAAAGATTAAAATTCCCCGACCACATCGTGCAAACATCTTTACGCCCAGATTTAGTATTTTTCTCTAATAATATTAAGAAAGTAATAATGTGGAACTGACAGTGCCATGGGAAGAGCATGCAGAAGAAGCCCACGAACGGAAGATGTTAAAATACGACGAATTAAAAACGAGTTGTAAAAACAATGGATGGAAATCAAGCTGTTTACCAATCGAGGTGGGTGTAAGGGGTTTTGCTGCAAGGTCGCTTTGCAAAGCCCTAACTGATATTGGCTTAGCAGGTGCTAACAAAAGAAAGGCCATTCGGACCATAACTAATACAGCAGAAAGGACAGCAAAATGGTTATGGATTAAGCGTGATAGCTCTTGGACTACAAAGTAAAATTATTAAGCCAGTTAAATCTGTAAATAATTATTATATAATGGTAACATAATATTGACAGCGTTTTCATGTATATATGTGTGTATGTATATATATATATGTGTGTGTGTGTGTGTGTATTTAAATACATGACTTTATTTGTACAGGTACAGTCAACGAACATATGTCAATTGGTAAATTGTGTTATTTGTAAATATATTTTTATGTTAAACCCTCTTTATACGCGGTAGTTTAAATTACTATTTACCATAAGCGTTTTTTTTTAATTTTTTTTTTTTAATCGGAATTATAACACGTACATAATGTATTTATAGAGTTTTTTCACTCGATTTTTGTTTTAAATCGTCTGTATATTATTTCTACTATATTATTAGTTTATAGGGTTTACTTTTAAGCGATTCATATAAGTATACATGTGTGTGTGTGTGTGAGTGTATTTATAATGCGCGTGTGTGTGTGTGGGTGTGTGTGTGTAGTTTTATAATGTGAAGTATAATAATTATTATATTCCAGGAGCATTTCGTAGTCTACTGTATTTAAACAACCTTAAATTTGTAAATAGTTTAATGGTAAGGAATATTATGTTGCTTACTTTACTTTATCGATTTTCTTTCTAATTTTATTATTGTGTGTAAAGAAATAGACTATGTTCATGGACAATTATTTAAATATAGCGAATAAAACCAATCCAGTTAAAGTTAACCTGTAACAAATTTTAAGAATCGGGCTAAACGATAAATGTAATAGTAGGGTTGAGTTTAATTCCCCCCCCCCAAAAAAAAACAAATAAAATACAAACGGCAATATTTAAACGATGCAACACTTAGGGAAGGGATTGAACTTAGGAATATTAAGATTACCTCCTTGGTTATCCATTGAAGCTGCTATCCACCAAAAAAAAAAAAAAAAAAAAAAAAAACCTAGTCCCCACTGCGGGCCATTTAAAAATAGTTCGCGCAGCTAATTGGTTGTACAAACAGCCAATCGGATGTGCGGAATACGTGGTCTTTCTTCGTAGAATTCTTTAAAAAGGCCAGAGTAACTGTTAGCGTTTTAAAAGTGAGGGGAATCAGGGTTAGATCTCCCCTGATTGGGTCGATTTGGTGATGGGGAGTATGATGTTGAAAGACCCGAAACTCCCTGATGAACCAAGTCAAAACATCACTGACGACCCCCTCGGGCGCCTACTTAAAAGCGTATTTTTGAATTATATATATATATTCTATATATATATATTCTATATATATATATATATTCTCTCTCTCTCTATATATATATTCTCTATATATATATATATATATTCTCTCTCTATATATATATATTCTCTCTATATATATATATATTCTATATATATATATATATTCTATATATATATATATATTCTCTATATATATTCTATATATATATATATATATTCTATATATATATATATATATATCATATATATATATATATATATATATATATACTCTATATATATATATATATACTCTATATATATATATATATATATATTCTATATATATATATATATATTCTATATATATATATATATATATTCTATATATATATATATATATTCTATATATATATATATATTCTATATATATATATATATATATATATATATTCTATATATATATATTCTATATATATATATTCTATATATATATATATATATATATATATTCTATATATATATATATATATTCTATATATATATATATATATTCTATATATATATATATATATTCTATATATATATATATTCTATATATATATATATATTCTATATATATATATTCTATATATATATATATATTCTATATATATATATATATATTCTATATATATATATATATATTCTATATATATATATATTCTATATATATATATTCTATATATATATATATATATTCTATATATATATATATATATTCTATATATATATATATATATATATTCTATATATATATATATATATTCTATATATATATATATATATATTCTATATATATATATATATATTCTATATATATATATATATATATTCTATATATATATATATATATTCTATATATATATATATATATATTCTATATATATATATATATATATTCTATATATATATATATATATATATTCTATATATATATATATATATATATATTCTATATATATATATATATTCTATATATATATATATATCTATATATATATATATATTCTATATATATATATATATTCTATATATATATATATATTCTATATATAATATATTCTATATATATATATATATTCTATATATATATATATATTCTATATATATATATATATATTCTATATATATATATATATTCTATATATATATATATATATATATTCTATATATATATATTCTATATATATATATATATTCTATATATAATATATATTCTATATATATATATATATTCTATATATATATATATATATTCTATATATATATATATTTTCTATATATATATATATTCTATATATATATATATATTCTATATATATATATTCTATATATATATATATTCTATATATATATATATATTCTATATATATATATATATATTCTATATATATATATATATTCTATATATATATATATATTCTATATATATATATATATTCTATATATATATATATATTCTATATATATATATATATTCTATATATATATATATATTCTATATATATATATTCTATATATATATATATATTCTATATATATTCTATATATATATATATATATATTCTATATATATATATATATTCTATATATATATATATATATATTCTATATATATATATATATATATATTCTATATATATATATATATATTCTATATATATATATATATATTCTATATATATATATATATTCTATATATATATATATATATTCTATATATATATATATTCTA
>OZ038491.1:90599940-90607440 GCA_964036315.1 Acanthosepion esculentum
CATACATATATATAATTACATATATATATTCATATATATACATACATATATATAATTACATATATATATTCATATATATACATACATATATATAATTACATATATATATTCATATATATACATACATATATATAATTACATATATATATTCCTATATATACATACATATATATAATTACATATATATATTCCTATATATACATACATATATATAATTACATATATATATTCCTATATATACATACATATATATAATTACATATATATATTCATATATATACATACATATATATAATTACATATATATATTCATATATATACATACATATATATAATTACATATATATATTCATATATATACATACATATATATAATTACATATATATATTCATATATTTCATATATATACATACATATATATAATTACATATATATATTCATATATTTCATATATATACATACATATATATAATTACATATATATATTCATATATTTCGTATATATACATACACATATATAATTACATATATATATTCATATATTTCGTATATATACACATATATATAATTACATATATATATTCATATATTTCGTATATATACACATATATATAATTACATATATATATTCATATATTTCGTATATATACACATATATATAATTACATATATATATTCATATATTTCGTATATATACACATATATATAATTACATATATATATATTCATATATTTCGTATATATACACATATATATAATTACATATATATATATTCATATATTTCGTATATATACACATATATTTCGTATATATACACATATATATAATTACATATATATATTCATATATTTCGTATATATACACATATATAATTACATATATATATTCATATATTTCGTATATATACACATATATATAATTACATATATATATTCATATATTTCGTATATATACACATATATATAATTACATATATATATTCATATATTTCGTATATATACACATATATATAATTACATATATATATTCATATATTTCGTATATATACACATATATATAATTACATATATATATTCATATATTTCGTATATATACACATATATATAATTACATATATATATTCATATATTTCGTATATATACACATATATATAATTACATATATATATTCATATATTTCGTATATATACACATATATATAATTAAATATATATATTCATATATTTCGTATATATACACATATATATAATTACATATATATATTCATATATTTCGTATATATACACATATATATAATTACATATATATATTCATATATTTCGTATATATACACATATATATAATTACATATATATATTCATATATTTCATATATATACACATATATATAATTACATATATATATTCATATATTTCATATATATACACATATATATAATTACATATATATATTCATATATTTCATATATATACACATATATATAATTACATATATATATTCATATATTTCATATATATACACATATATATAATTACATATATATATTCATATATTTCATATATATACACATATATATAATTACATATATATATTCATATATTTCATATATATACACATATATATAATTACATATATATATTCATATATTTCATATATATACACATATATATAATTACATATATATATTCATATATTTCATATATATACACATATATATAATTACATATATATATTCATATATTTCATATATATACACATATATATAATTACATATATATATTCATATATTTCATATATATACACATATATATAATTACATATATATATTCATATATTTCATATATATACACATATATATAATTACATATATATATTCATATATTTCATATATATACACATATATATAATTACATATATATATTCATATATTTCATATATATACACATATATATAATTACATATATATATTCATATATTTCATATATATACACATATATATAATTACATATATATATTCATATATTTCATATATATACATATATATATATATACACATATATATATATATATATATATATATATATATATATATATATATATATATATATGAACATACACATCCACGCACACACACACACATACATACATACATACATACATATTTGTAGAAGGCAAAATCTGTCCTGGCATACTGACAACAATCAATTCTTGATAATGGCTGAAACAGTCGAAAGCACTTGAATAAAAATACAACAAGGCATAGACTTTATTAACAATTCTGATTTCGTTGTGCCATAACTTATTCGAATGGAATAAGTGGAAGTGGAATAATACAATAAGTTACATACATATACGTTGTTGGTTAAATTTAACAAATCTTTTTTGAATTAATGCTGTCTAAATCTATCTTATTTAAGTTACATGATTTTGTAGTGAACAAAATAATAACAGCACAAAACTTAGACGTACCCTTATAGAAAGAGCTGTTAAATTTTCTGGCATCTCTACGATGAAATGAAAAAATCGATGAAATGCAACATTTTCCGACATCATCTATAACAAGAAATACAAAATAATATTTTTGCTACAGTAAAAAGGAACATATTAATAATGAAATACCCCATATAGAAAAAGTTTAATAATTTATATAACGGAAAATAGAATTCCTTCACTATTCCTTCCTATAAATCTCTAAGCATCAGAATGCCAAACAACAATAGGAATTCTTTAGTTGAGTTTTCACAACCATATTACAGAAGCTGAAATTGAAACTCTGCTAAAACGCAAACCAAAGAACAACCCTGGACGACGAACTTCACTTAAGGCGAAAGCCAATAAAAAAGGTCAGATAGAACTAGAAAAAAATGAGCCCAACTATTAATCATGAAGAGAATCCAATCGGGAGGTTTTCGTCTTCCGTATCGCACTTTTATTTGCAGACCCGGCAGAAATTCGTACTGTTTGGATGGGCCTACGACAACTGCTGTACTCATTTACACCATTTTATTTCTACTTATTTCGATCTTTACAGAATTTTCTTAATGGGAATAACTTCATTAATCTGGAACCTGTAAAAACTACTTAGAAAGGATCATCGCCAGAAAGCTTTATTTTTGAGAGGATGGAATCATTAAGCTGCCTGAAAGATGGGAAGTGATAGTCTAACAAAATACCATATATATATATATATATATATATATATATATATATATATATATATATATATATATATATATATATTCTAATAATTAATATTGTCTGAAATTGTCGTTAAAATGTTTAAGAAGCTTTGTTCTCACCCAGAGCAAATATTACCTTATTAATATAATCAAGCATTGACAATTGTAACATGTTTTCCATTTTTTAATCTTTGAGGTTTGACATAATACAATTTCAGTGATGAACATAATTCATATCTGATATATTAGCATTCAGATATCTATCAGTTTTATTATCACAGCATGTATGTGCTTGAGTTACTTCTTCGTGAACACACGTACGCGCGCACACACACACACATATATATATATATATATATATATATATATATATATATATATATATATATATATAGTGAGAGAGAGAAAGAGAGAAGAGATAGATAAACTAATAGCTATCTATCTATAATAGATAATCTATAATTTTCTATGAAAATTTCTCGGACATTCAGGCCGGTAAATGTTATTTAATACTGTTTATTATAAAACAGAGCATTTGCTAAAATACTTGTATCTATAAAAAGAACGTTAAACATAATATAAATGTCTTTAAATAAATTGTCGGACTATGTCCAATTCTAAAAAAAAAAAAAAATAGTAGATATATAATTGGCATTCTCTTTGGATTAGGATGTATACATTTTGTCGATTCTGTTTGCGTAAGTCAGTATTTATCACTATATGAATACTGTATATTTTATGTACATATAATTTGGCGTTCTTTATCTAATACCTGCATTAGAATTATTAAGCAAAATATTATAGTTATGCACTCAGGTTAAATAAAGAAAAATGATTATCTGTTACATCTTTCATATCTTTGATAATATTTCCTCCCAACAAATATATTCCTGTACTATCAAAAGGAAAGGCAGAATCCAAGAGAAAGTGTTTCCTCCCATAACTACCCTACTTCTTGGCATGAATCTCCTGATAAGTGGCCAACAGCGAAACGCGATGCCCTTTCAAAGATATAGATCACTGAAGCTCCGGTTTGTTATTTCTATTGACCATTGCAAGAGTATGTATCTGTTTTCTCCGAGTTTGATAGATGTTTTGTCCGTCCTGTGCCAGACAGCAAACAAAACGTCCACTCATTAATCTCCTCAGCTAAACTATTATTCTTGGGCGTCTAGTATCAATAGTGTCGTGTTCAGATCTCATGACCCCTTTACGACATTTGTTCGATGTTGGTGCCGACTGTTTCTGTTTGTGTCACAGGCGGCATCGATCAAAGGCAAAAAGGGAATTTTAAGCTTTTGTTCAAATGTTGCCCATGCCGAATAAAGAAACGGAATAAGAAAATCACACATACGAACACACACACATACATACATATATTATATATATATATATATAAAGAGAGAGAGAGAGCGAGAGAAGAGAATGAATGAGAAACATTTATATGATTGGCTTTGTAGTTGTCATTAAATTTGTGTCAGATTTCTAGAAGATGAAAATATTCAGTTTTAGCGAGTTTCTGTTTTTCTTGGACCTAATATCAAGCACATGTATTTTATCATTTTAAAGATTATTGATAAACCGTAAAAAGATGCTGAAGGAATAGTGTTTTTTTCCTTTTCAGATCACGATTCTGTCAGCCATATTAGACCTCTACAAAAGTGTTCAGCCTAAAAAAAACCCCAAAAAACAAAACAAAAAACAAAAACATACCAAGAAAGAGTGTGTTAGGAATATTTAGACTCATGTTCAGTCCTGAATTTCATAAAATGCTAAATAAACTAGGTTAACTCTTGGAAAAATTAGTACAATGTTTTTATTTTGAAAACTGATATAATCTGTGTGAAAGCGTAATTATCGGTGTAAGTTCCCTTTTTTATAAATAGTATTAATTATTTGTTTTCCTTATAAAAGCCTAAAATATCCTTACCAATAGTAGGAACTACAAGACTTCCGTTTTTGTTCTCTATCGCAAAGATATGCACAATTATAATTTCCTATCAAAATCTTTTAATCCATCTTGTAAAAAATCTTTTTATTGATTGTGATCCTTTCTATTGTTTTGGAATGTTCATTGTTTTTGTCAATAGAATGAAAAACTTTATTTGAAATTATTTAATTAATTTTATGTTTAGAAAAGATCGAAATTTAAAGAATACGAATGAATACGAATGGGATGACTGTAGGTTTATTTTTTAAAGCAATTTGCTTTGTTCCACAATCATACTAGTTGACATGTATCGATTTGTTTACAAATTGTAGTTAACATCTTTTCGACACTTAAGTTTCCAGTCTTTACTAAATCAAACTGCAGAGTAGTCAATAATTTACAATTAAATTTATAGAAAATGTTAATTACGTAGCATATCGAAAAAGTAAAGCAAACACATTTACTAATTCAACAGGTTTATTACTATGCAAATAAAACATATTGTATATGTTACCAGCTTGTCTATTTTTCTTGTATCCAGCATTGATATGCTTGGCCAATCGGCGAGCGAGCAAATAATCTTTCTTCTTGAAGAACATGGTGTCAAGTAACTGGAGCATCTATTGCCCCGCTGCAACAGCGGTGTTATCTGGGTGAAGTCGATTTCCTGATGAATATCAATTGTGCAAAAATGATTTTGTATTGGAGCCAATGTTGATTTTCAGACCTAGAGGCATTCACAGTCACCTTAAATTTGCAGTTCCGCTGAGAGCAAAGAAATTGGCCAAATATGTTCTCGGATGCTTCAGAACTTTCTCACTGTACAATCAGATAGAAAACACATACTATGCAACACTGGACAGTGAAGATGCTCATCGAAACAGACCAGAACGTTTACATAAGTGTCACTATGCTCCTCAACCACACCACACACGACCAAAACTGAGCGATATGGTTTTACTGCATCCACCACATAATCTTCACTGATTGTCAACTTTTCAGACGCCTCATTTATCCAGGAAGTGCTTGCGGGCAGAATACGCTATCGCTGCAGAGGTGCAAGTGTGTCTCTAGTTACTAGATACTTCGGGGATGGTATCTATGTGCATGTGCACAAATGAAACAATGGCAATAATGCCGATGGTAAAGTAACATTCTCATATTAGTAACGTACGCACAATCTCTATATTAACCAACATATAGTAAAAGTTTGCACCTTACTTTTCAGACATTCCTCGCAATCTACTCATAATTGGTGGTGGAAGAAAATTGTGTCCGACAATCTTTCAAGATTTGAAGAGAACTTGTCCATCTTGAAAGGCAACATTCTAAATCTCGGTTTTTACTTGGGGATTAACATCAACACATGACATCTGAGTCAGTTGATTATGACGTACTTTACATTGAACTATTCCCTGCATATTTTGGCTTTCTTTAGAAAATATTTGTTAAATTCATTGTCTGGAAGATTAAATTTTGATTTTCCAAAAGACAAGAATGACCTTTTATTGATTCAGACATTAATATATTTTTTCTTTTCTTGTATTTCATTATTTCTGAAATGCCTGAACGTAGATTTCAGGCAAGACACACCGTAGGGTTTCAGCAAGTTGAATCCATGGCTCAGCGATGATGACAAATTTACTATGAGGAAACAATACTGCTACTGTTTTAAGTTTGGGTGATAATTACATTAAGCTATGTTGGTGCAAGATTTTGCTCCACGCTACGTCACGCCTCAATGTCACAGAATAAAAATGAAGTAAGAAACATGTAAAAGTAACAAAAGCAGCCATCGTTTTAATTATTGAGTCTTGCCGTCTAGGCTGGCAGTTGTACAATAATTTGGGGCTCAGAGTTATGGAGAATAACAATAAAATAATGGGAAAGTAGAAGAAAAAACACATGCAAAAGGCAGAGAAATAATGTCGATATTCATAAAAAGTAAATAAATAAATAAATAGAGAGAAAGAAAAAGGAATAGAAAAAGAAAAAAAAACGGCTAATGTGAAGGAAACACTTCCTTGTAGGGTAATACATGGAAAATAGCAAAACGAATATTAATTAAAATTTTTATATAAATTGAAATTAAAATACGAAAATAATTAATTTACAAATATATTCCAGGCAATAAAATTGTAACAAAAATTTTATTTAATAAATCAAAACGTAGAAAAGGATAAAATATTTTTGTAGTAATCTAAAATTTTATCCAATAAAATATTTATGGGCCATGAGATTTAAAACAAGTTTGAAAGCGGTGTTAAGAAATACTGTAAAACTATTTTTTTGAAATAAAAGATGTGTTAGAAGTTATACATTCCTATCCATTATCCATACGCGTATTAAAGAATCGTTGTTTTTTGTTTTCATATGTGATTGCAGGTAAG
>OZ038491.1:90614940-90632440 GCA_964036315.1 Acanthosepion esculentum
GAAGAATTTAAAGTCACAAAAACAAGAGAACAGCTGCTATATGCAGAATCCAAAGATCCAAAAGTGACAGCAGCTGGAATTCAGACTAGATCGGGCAGGAAATGGAGCGCTAAGGGAGAGTTGCAAGTGGTGGAAGAGAGACTTAGGCATAAAGCTATACTGGGGTCAATAGCTAAAGGCAAAGCCGGGTTGGGATTTTTCCCAGCAAACTAAACAAAGTTGCAAAAGGTAAGGAAAGGCGACAACTCATCCAAGATGAAGTCCGTGCAAGCGTAGAAGAAGCACGACACTGCAGAATGGTCGGCCTAAGTCAGCAGGGAACCTGGACAAAATGGGAGAACATTGATCGAAAAAAAATCAGATTTCAGCCAGATTAGATTTCTGATCAAATCGGTCTACGATGTTCTTCCGAGCCCAACTAACCTGCACATATGGGGGAAGAGCGATACCCCCAATTGCCAACTGTGTGCAAGGAAAGGGTCACTTCAACATGTTTTGAGTAGTTGCCCAAAAGCTTTGGGTGATGGTCGGTACCGGTGGCGCCACGACCAAGCCCTTAAAGTGATTGCAGAGGTGGTGACCAAAGCAATAAGGGCTAATAAACATCAACCAGGGAAGACGCTAAACCGAATTAACTTCATCAAAACTGGAGTAAAGGTTCCGAAACAGAAGAGAGAGAGAGAACGAGCCTGTTAACTACCGCAAATGATTGGCAGTTGATAATGGACCTAAAGACCCAGCTGAAATTCCCCAAACACATAACCGTAACATCACTCAGGCCAGATCTGATATTACACTCCGACAACACGAAGCAGTGTATAATTTGGGAACTGTCGGTGTCGTAGGAGGAGTTTATCACACTGGCCAATGAGAGGAAGAGGTCCAAATATGAAGAATTTGTCGAACAATGTCGTCGCAAGTCATGGAGAATACATTATGATCCGATAGAAGTTGGTTGCAGGGGCTTCGCAGGTCAGTCACTGTGTAGAGCTCTTGCAAAAATAGGCATAGTGGGTACAGAGAGGGCGAGAGCGTTGAAGGACATTACCAATGCAGTTTTAAATGCTTCCAAGTGGATTTGGCTTAAGAGATCAGAGCCATGGAAGAATTAAATGCCCCAAACATGCTTAGGGAAATGGAGGAGGGTTTCAATCTATAAGGTAATACTGAGGAATTTTAATTTAAGGTAGTTAATCCAGGGGGTTGAGAAGTGTTAGCGCACGTTGGGGGAGGGTCATAGGAGGTTTTTTTTGTGTGTTTTTTGTATCAATTTCAATCTAATTCTTATGTATGTAAAATTAGATCATAGTGTTCATAGTTTAAAAGTTAGTGGTAATACTAGTATTAATTTACTAGATTCATGTCGAATAATAAATTAAAAGCGAATATGTTACTTATTTGAGTAGTTTAGCTTTTCTTAGATCCTTTTTACTAATTTAAATATATTTAATTATTATTTTTCCTTGCTTAGATTAGGTCGTATTATTTTAATTCATAGATTACAAACTAGTAAGAAATCTCAAATAGATAGTACGACGAGACAAGTTTGCAATGAACGGTTTCCTAAATTAGTTTATATTACATTAGCTATTTAGGTTTTTAAAGTAGTTAAATATTTTTAATTATTATTTTTCCTTGCTTAGATTAGGCCATCGTTCTGTTTTAATTGATAGATTACAAAACTAGTAAGAAATTTCAAAATAAATAGTACAAGATAACTTTGTAATGAACGGTTTCATATAGCGTTAGACTTAAAGATTGTTATAGAATAGTAAGAATTATTGATGTTTTTTTTTTTGGGGGGGGTAATGTAAGTGGTAGAGTTAAGTTATTGAATTAGTATTTAATGAAATGTAAAACATTGGATTGAACCTTGAAAGAACGAGTCCAGCTTACCTCGTTACGAATTCCAGGAAATAGCGCAAATCAAGATATTTATTTGCATATTAAGAACATATACAAAATGTGGCACAAGGCCTAAAAAGGGGGGATGGGGAAGGACGGTCATCATCTGTCTTAAACTAAAAACTTAGCTAGTCGCAACCACTGACCCAAACATACCAACAATAGTCCTAGCACCAAAACAACACATTCTTCCATACCTTTCTTACTACATCCACCATAATTCCTCAAATTCTCTATGAAAATCTAACTAGTCCCCATATGTACAATACAAAGTCAGTGGGGGGGGATAACAATTTAAAAAAACCCCAATGTATATTTACAAAAACAAATGAACTATTTACAAGAAAACAAAACAAAATAAGATTAGTAATAAAACCCCCCACAGTACCTAAATGTGGCAGTAACATCAGTTAACTGGACGAAAAAATTGCGAGATTATAAAAGTATGAAAAACAGTCATCCATCCAAAATCACTCACACAGACACACACTCATTCAGACACAATAACAAATACGAAAAAACACACACACGAAACGAAAGTCATCCCGCAACTACCAGAGAACTGACGTCACTGGCCACCTAACGCGGGAGGGGATGGGGAATTAAACTAAAGAAAAATAGGGACAGAAATAAAAGGGGGGCTAATGAGCATACATACTCTAGCTAAGTTAACCAGAAACGAGAAACTAAAAATTCAAAATAAACCTATACTAGTCTAATATCGGGACGGGTTGCCTCTGTTGAACCCATGAGGGACGAAATCCTGCACCTAACCGAGGTCCAAGTGCCACTCCAAGTCAGCTCCTCTCACTCTACACATTCGCGCAAGATTTACCCACCTTTTGCCGAATTCTGATGAAGGGAGTCGCCGCCTTTCCGTCCTAATCTTGACTGATGCTTAAAGTACAAGATTAGTAGGGAAGAAGTGAACTTCTCACCTTCATAGAATCCCTTCTGACGCGTCACCCAAATCACGACTCTCATAACTCCTAGCAAGCAGTGGAACACATAAAGTTCAGACTCCGTTAACGGCGGGGCCACATTGCTACAAACAGAAGCGGCCTCAAGGACGAAAAACTTTCCCTGCAACATGCGAACCATGAGACCTTCAACAAACTTACACAATGGTGCTACCGACTTGCAATGAAAGAAGACGTGACCAAGGGTCTCGACTTCCCCCTCACAACGTCGGCAGTTTGGATATTTCTCCAAACCCGCTGCGCAAAGTCTTTTGCCGACCCAGAGGGCCCCACGTATCACCAGCCAGGTGAGGGATGCCTCATCGTTGTTGAGACATTTCAACCCGGAAGCCCAAGGCCAGATTGAGCGAGCCTCCTGCTTCGTAAGACCGAGCTCGTCAATCAAATCATCATGAACGGACCCCCTGACTACCACCCGATATAATGCCCTACGAGACAACGCCTGGACGTTGGGGAGGCCAACCGTCGCCCGTAAGAGGTGTTTCAGAGCCAGACGACATTCACGGTAGAAGGAGCACTCGGCACGAGGCAAACGGCCAGCCTCCTCCTCGCCCGAGTGCACACTTCTCAAGGATGGGAAGGATCTACGGGCGTCTTCCTTCCAGAAGGCGCCCCCGTCATCCGAATCGCGACACAAACGATCCAGGAACCCGATGCGAAGCATATCGAGACGAATCTCAATGCTAGGCATACCTAGACCGCCTTCAGTAGGATGAAGGCAACAGATCTCCCGACATACCCTAGGAGCTCTGCCTCTCCACAAGAAAGAGAACAAGAGCTGTACTAATGAAAGTACTGTGGCAGACGGAAGTGGAAGTACCGAGAGTCGGTAAAGGAGAATCGGGTAGATATGTGAAACACATACCTCCGCCCTCCCCTTCAAGGAAAGCCTCCTCCGAGACCACAAATTAATTGCGCTCTCGGCCTTCTCTCGTACCTCCGACCAATTCTTATCCAACTGGATATCAGGACCGAACCAGACGCCGAGTATCTTGATCGGCCCATCCGTCCAGCTGAATGGTCCGGGAAGAGAAACCCCCTTCCACGCACCCAACCGCAAGCCAACAGACTTATCGCGGTTGATCTTGGCCCCTGTTACCATCTCATACCCACCGATTTCTCTGCTGACTTCGTTAATCTCGGCTCTGCTCGACACAAGAACCGAAACGTCGTCAGCATAGGCAGAATACCTGGCCGAGGTGGTAGCACCAGGTAAAGAGATTCCGCGTAGGACCGGATTCGCCTTTAACTTGCGAAGGAAAGGTTCCAACGCAAGAACGTAAAGCATAGGCGACAGCGGACAACCCTGACGAATAGATCGAGACAATACGAAAGGTTCCGATCTTACCCCGTTCACTTCTACCAGCGCACCGGGAGTCGCATACATGAGCCGGATCCAGGAGCGAAAGTACGGCCCGAAACCGGCAGCCGAAAGAACAGCCTCCAAGAATCGATGGTCAACCCTATCAAAGGCCTTGGACTGATCTAAATTGATCAGCGCGGCTTCACTGTCGACTTTCTCGATGATCAGGCGCACCATATGAAGGTTGTCCTGAATAGTCCGGCCCTTCACAGAACAAGTCTGCTCGGAGCCAATCAGACTAGACAGGACAAGCTGCAAACGGTTAGCCAAGACCTTAGCCAAAATCTTTAACTCTGTATTTAACATAGTTAAAGGGCGAAAGTTACCTATCCCATCCCCACCGCTTTTGCCCTTACGCACCAACTTGATCACACCCCTGGTGAAGCGTTGAGGTATAGACCCCTGCTTCATCCAGTTGTTGAAGACCAGCTGCAGCAAAGGAACAAAAACGGGCGACTGCCTCAAGTAAACTTCGTAAGGAAGACCATCTAATCCCGGAGATTTATCCAGGCCAACCTGTTTCACCGCTTCCCAGATTTCCGACTCAGTGATGGGACCCTCGCACCCAGCCGCTTCAGCTGCCTCAAGGCAGGGAAAGTCAGCTAAATAGGTGTCGAACTGAGCAGAGCTCAGACCGGGCTCCCTGGTAAAAAGATCCCGAAAGTAATCCCGAAAAGCCTCGCATATGCCCGAGTTTGTAGTCACTGTCCGCCCATCCGGCAATGTGACGCTCGCGATATGCCGTCTTGAAGCATTCCTACTTTCCTCTGCACGCAATTCTGCGGCCATATTCGTCGCCTCAGAGGACATTCTTTTTAACCTAGCCCTAACTACCAGAGCTTGATCCTTCTTGGTAAGCAAGGAGGCCAACTCTGCCTTAGCTAGGACTACTTCCCCACTATCACGGGATTTCACAGCCCAATCGACCCTTTGCTCTAAAACCGTTTGCGCCGCTAATCTATCTACGCTGAGTCGACGACTAAAATCGGCAGCAAACGTTCGAATTTTAGATTTAAGTTTGTCCCACCAGGCATTTCCCACCACAGCCCCCATCAGTTCCCTTTGTAAGGTTAGTAAAAACTGGTCCCGGAAATGCTGCTCGCCAAATAACGAGCAGTTGAATTTCCAGTAGCCAGTTATCCTAACATTAGGCTTATCTAAGTTTACACGGACCCGGACAAGCCTATGATCCGAATAAACTATATAATGAAAACTTGGACACCCTAAGAGTCCTACATCGACTCTCCTAACTAAAACTCGGTCGAGGTAGCTCGCAAGCACACCTACAGCCGAGCTGCCACTATTTGTCCAAGTCCACACTACCCGCTGAGGGTGTTCATTCCGGTACTTGTCGATGAGATCAAACCCATCGACAAAGCCCCGAAAATGTTCCACTCCCCAGTTTTTAGTACCCGCTTTATATTTGGACCCTATACGATCTATATCGGGGTCAAGGACGGCATTCCAATCCCCCGCTAAAATTAACCGACGTGATGTCGTCATAAACGGCTCGATCTGCCGAAACAAAGCAAGTCGCTCAGCCTGGATATTGGGCCCATAAACCCCAATGAGACGCAAAGCCTTATCTTTTATGGTAGCATCCAGCACGCAAAGCCTGCCCGCCGGATCTGCGAAGACAAGAGCACACGCAGCCTTCAAAGACTTGCTCACCAGCCAAGAGACACCCCTCGAGCGTCCATCAAAACATGCTGAATAAAGAGTAAACTCCTTAGACAGAATGCCTTCATAATCGCGAGAAGAAAAACGGGTCTCTTGTACACAACATATATTCACCCCGAGGCTCTGAAGGTCGCGAACGAGTCTCACCCTTTGAGACTCCGACCTCAGGCCTCGGACATTCAAACTAGCTAACCAGAGTGCCATTATCGAATCGATTAGGGTCGCCCATCAGAGTGGAACATTGCTGGGGTGAGGACACCGACAGCCTGTCCCATTGAACCCGACGCCATCTCATTGTCGACAGTATCACCATAAGACAGACCGCCGATGTCCGCAGGATATGTTAATTTTAGTGCCCTATACAGGGAAGGGTGAACAAAAACAGGGACCCTCCCTCTGCACTTTTTTGTGGGATCTAAGTCGGGTTCATAGACAGCCGCTGGGGGCACCAATTTCAGAGATGAGTTCGCCTCCTCAATCATGCCCCAAATTTCCCGCGTACCCGGGCCGGATCGGACGACTGTCAAGATTCTTCGGGCATTTTTGAACTTTTCCGGCACCTCTACGTCGACTCCATTTATGTGCCGGAAATTAAAGAGTACCTTCAGCGGCCTCGGGTTTTTAGTTTGCCCGAAGACTCTTTCGGCTTGCTCTCCGGATACGCGGCATATGTCTTCCCCTGGGAGATATGGCGGTTTGATTTTCTTTTTCCTCTTCTCAGCTACTGCAGGCAAATCTGGGCTTCTCTCCCTCTTTTTTTGAGGAGAATGAGAGGGAGTAGGTGTGGGTGTGCATATAGGCGTGTGAGAGGGAGTGATGCCAGATGGGGTCTTGAAAGGGGAAGGAGTTTTTGAGGTACAGGATCTTGTTGGTGAGTTCGTCAGAGATTTAGGCGGAGGTGGTTTGACGAATTTGTTGGTACCTGAAGGGGAAGACGGGGCAGAGGATGAGGGGCAGGACACCCCCAGCGACTTGGAATTCTTAGCCCGTTTTGCGTCGATTTTTTCCTTCAGCTTTTTTTAATTTAAAATTTTCTCCCAGCTGGGTTCGTTTAGCTTCTGCGTCTCTGTGGCTGATTTTTCGTAAGACGCCGAGGCGTCGCCCTCAGAGCTGGTAGAGGGAATGGGGATGTAGGTGAGTTTATCCCTGGAGTTATGCTGGGACAGAGGTCCCGCTGTCTGGACCTTCCCTTTGGCCCTACCTACTACACGCCATTCCCCCTCATCCTTCTCCTTATCCACACTTGTGGAAGGCGTTGGTTTGAGGGGTAATGAGGGCATCGACCCAACCGAGGGATTTTCCCCACCGGTCCGTTTAGTAGGTAGGCCCATTACAGGCGCCGCGGTTTTTTCAGTGTCGGCCAAAGGGGTATTTGGGTCGCCAGCAACCGGAGCTCCAGGGGCCTTCTTCCCTGGGCAGGAGGAGGAGGAGAGATGACCAGTCACTCCACACCTCCAGCATACTGGTTTTCTGCCAGTCACAATGACTGGCAATCTCCGGTTGCCAAAATCCAGACAGTTGGGGATGGACTTGAAGGCCGCCTCGTCTATCATGATATCAAAAGTCCACCCCCCGTTCAAATTGTCCGAGAGAGCCCCTAAAATTTGGCCGTACTGCATGAAAAATGCAGCCAGGAGCTCTCCGGAAATTTGAGGAGGAACCTCAAAAACTGCCACCCTGGTCCTTCGCCTGCCTAGATATTCCGTACGGAGAATAAGGTCTTTTGTAATTAATTCTCTTTTTGCCATATCTAGGCAATCTTCTGGCGTGGGCAGCAGCACGTCCCACATAAAAAATTTTACACCTTTAATAACTCTTTGGGGTTTTATCCCCAGGGACATAAGTGATTTTATCACTGTGTCTTTCGTGGATCGACAGATTTTGCGCGTACGCCTGTCAACCGCGAAGACGGTCACCATTCTTTGTTCGAATGTCTGAAGTTCTTGAACGTCTTTGAGGATGCCATCTTTATTTACAAGATGGGCAAAATCCTTTGCCTTTTCCAAGAACTCCGCGATATTCACGATACAGCTCGGTGGGGACTTCCAGCAAGAGGGCGATTCCTCGGCTGTAGACTTAGCTTGTGCCACTTTCGGCACCTTGTCGTTTGATGAGTTGGAGACCTGCATGGCCTCCTCCTTGTCAGAAACACTTGCCTGGTCAGGTTTGTTTGGGGAAACCTTACCCCGTTTTCTACTTTTAGTTTTATCTTTATCTGGGGGTCGGCTTTAGCAGCCGCCCCAAAGAGGTCTTTTTTGACACCTGACCGACTCATCAAGGAAGATTTGAAAGATGATTAAAATTATCAGGGAAGTTGCAATCAATCCAAAATCGAGCGTAAATGATATTCAAAAAGATCGGAAGAACGTTGCAACAAGCAGACATGTCTCAACAAGGAATATCAACTAAATATTACTTATTAATTAAAAGTGTTGATTATATATACACAAGTCATTATAATAAATTAGTAATTATTATAAAAATAAAATATCAGTTCTACCTTACTTAGCTTCAGTTTAAACTATTTTAAAAAGGTTAATCGATTAGATAAATATCATCATATCAAATTAAGAAAAATTAATAAAATGCAAGAAAAATAATGGGTATAATATTCTTGCTAAAATCTTATATATGAGGAAATGAAAAATCAAAAGTTCAATTCCTGTGATTTGACTGGCCCTTCCATTAAACATTGCATCACGAAGATTGTTTTTGACAGAAAATATTTTAAATCGATTGAAGGAATGACAGATAACCTGTTTGTATAATGTAGTTATCTCCTCTAAAATAACTTTCTGCTCTTTGTTTATTTTACATTAAATTTCCAAAGTACATGTTTTCTGCTTCTGATCAAGCAAAACTGTGCGAACCCAGCTTACAATTTTACAAATTAATTGAAATTATTTTCAGTTATTTAAGTATGAACTGTCCCAGCCCTTTCTTTTGTAAAATAAAAGCAGACAGTTTGTTTTGTAAATTGTAATTTCGTACTTTTGTTTATCATGTCACACCCACTAATGAAGAATTGAAAAGTGGAAGAGGGTAAAGAGAGAAAATGACATTTATATGTTAGGTATTTCCTTTGGCTTTTACACCGAGGAAGAAGTTGGCATTTTTTCAATGCATTCATCACAATATTTATCTTTATTTAGTCCCACTTACAGATACATATCTGCTCATTTATATATTTTCCTTTTTGTCATTTTCGTGTTGAAATGTTTCTCTTGGTTGCTGTCATTCTTAGACTTTTGCTCCGAGTAAAGAATGCTGACAATTCAAAGGTCAATATAACCGCGTAAGAATTATAGCGGAAAAGATAAGGAGAATATAAGAAGAAAGAAAAAGGAAAGTGTGGTAAGACCCAAAGGTTGACAACTGCATTAAAAAATGTCACGTTTTATGTCTATCAGGGCGATTTATTATGTACACTAGCGATATCAAATATTAAAAAAATACACATATTATGAAAGTTATTCTTTTACAATGAAAACATACTTTCAAATTTACATTGCGTTAATCTTTTGCTGACATGTTTGAAAAGGTTAAAAACAATTCTATAATTTTACATGATGATTATCACTTAAATCTATTCATATATTTGATATCAAAATGGGGATATGCGTTAAGAAACCTGGGCGATTGGTAACTTGTAAACATCGAAATTAATCTCCAAGTTTTAGTCACTGAATTATTTTTTAAGAGAATTGTGAGCCCATTTATCAATACATCATTTGGTGCTTGTACAATGTTCTAATGAAGAGAAAATCTCTGTGTTTAACGTAGTTTTGGTTCTTTTTTCGCTTGTATGAGAAATGCATAAAATAACACTGGTCAAAAAAAAATAAAATTGAAATGGTGTTGTCACACCATACATCTTTTTAGTTAATTTGAGGGCGCTGAATCTGAAAATGATCTTACGTTATCTTGGTAAGCTACCGATTTTGCTGTACAGAAATGTCTCATTTTTTGAAAAAAAAACAAAAACATTTTTTCCTTGGTTTTCTGTATATATGATATTGACCGATGGCAATATTTCTCAAAATAAAATTGTTTTTTTCTCATTCGAAGAAGAAATCCATTTTCGACACGGAATATGCTAACTACTTTGGCATATAGATCACAGACTAGGAGAAAATAAAAGTAAGTAATATATAAAGAAAATAAAAAAAAAATACTGAAATCTTAATAGAGTATTTTGAAATAATAACAAATATGATTTATAACATGTCTTATAAGAAATAAACGATGCTCCAAATTTTCATAGTATGTATACGCTTTAATTGCGACAAATTCCCTAAAACCAATTTACAACATGCGGAAAAAGAAGCAAAAGAATCGGGTGGTGCAGTAGTGAAAAGACGACAAAGTTGGGCCGCGCTACGACGAGTATTGTTGCTAGTATAATATAAACACGTGTTGAAAGCAGAAGGATGTACACTTATGTATTGTAGACTATGCAAAATAATTTGATAACATACGGTATAAAGAACTGTTTGAACTTTAGGTAAGCTTGATTTATTTGGGAATGATATTAGAATAATTCAGATCTTATACTGGGAGCAAACCACCTGCATAGAGACAGAAAATGAGTTGACTCAGTACAAAAAATGAAAGAAGCGTAAGGAAAAAATGTATGTTTTCTCTTCAGATTTTTTCAAATTTTGCATCAACGATATCATAAGGGCACTGGAGACCCTACCAGTATTTACTAGTTTTATATCGATCAATTTTATTATTTTATTATATTATTATGTGTGCAATCTTGACAATATAAGATACACATATAACACTGTATTGATGGCATACACAGAAGGAAAACTACAGGACCTCTCAGATAAGGTAGTAAAGGAAAGTGAGAAGAAAGGACTAACCATCATTTATAAGAAAACAAAGTATGACTCTTAGCTAGAGAAAACTTAATAAATACAAACAACGAATTCGAGATGTCAAAATCAAACAAGTACAGAAATTTAGATAATAGGTGTTTTAACGGAGGATCAAAAATGCGACACGAAAATCCGAACGCACATTCGAATAGGAAAAGATTCATTCCAAAATTTAAATAAAATACTAAGAAACAGGAAAATGTTGTTAGTAACAAAGAAAAGAGCTTTGGACAACTATGCAATATCAAACCTCCTATATGACAGAAAATGATGGAGAATCTCACAGATGAAGAGAAGGCCGGAGACAACAGATATGTGAGCTTACAGAAGGAAACTGAGAGTACTATGGACGGAGCGCACAAGAAAAATGAATACAAAAAGGACACTTTAAATCAAAACCAAAAAGAGGCTGTTGAAATTTCTTGGACACATAATGAGAAACCCATTGGAAACAAGTTAATTGGAGACCTCAAGTTGAACTCACATATACAAACCATTGCTAAAGATGTTGGAAAAATGGTGAGGTTCTTATGCCGCTCCAGAAAGTACCTGCTATGCTTTATCATTACAAAAGCTAGATTAGACCAAAGCTGGAATATTGCGACCATATCTGCGTTGGATCGAATCAAAGTCTTTACTTTATTTTACGGCCAAAGAATGAATTGGTAAATTAGAACTTTATGATGAATATGATTTAGTACAAAATAAGGATTTAATCTTGGCAGCTTTACTAAATTCAAAATTGACAGAATGCATATAGCATGACATGTGATTGGCCACATACTGAAATAAATGCTGTTGGACACCAGTATGTATTCATTCTTGAATTTGGATATCATTGTTAGTATTCTAGAATCATATTTAATGCACACATATATATGCATTTATATAAACATCAATATAATTAAACGCTTATGCCTTCTAA
Organism: Acanthosepion esculentum; assembly: GCA_964036315.1. Taxonomy (NCBI): domain Eukaryota; kingdom Metazoa; phylum Mollusca; class Cephalopoda; order Sepiida; family Sepiidae; genus Acanthosepion; species Acanthosepion esculentum. Next base: position 90,626,680 of record OZ038491.1, read on the forward strand.
GAGAAACATAGAAAACTCTTTTCAAGGTAAATATGTCAGTTACTTAATATCTACGCACTAAAATTTATGTTTATACTTTATGCCATCTGCTTTTATACGTCTCTCTGTACATGTATTTCTCTATCTGAAATGTACCACTCTATTTTCTATAACAATGCACATTACATAATATATATATATATATATATATATATATATATATATATATATATATATATATATATAAATATATAAATATCCACTTATATCAAGAGAAAGATATTCTGACAGCTTAACACATTATGTGTAGCAGGAGAGTAAGGAAAACGATTTTAAAAACCAGCAAACTTAACCAAAATATTCAAAGCACCACTGACATTGTAAAGATCAGTTAATCGCCATCTTCACTGAATCAAGATTAAAAAACAAACAGTGCTTTGTTATCCATTGTTGCACTTATCCGTCTTCTAAAGTAGAAATTCTATTATTTCCTGCTTAACTTGGCTTAAAAAGTACTTTTCTTCCGACGAACTTCGTACGTGTCATCATACATGCAGATATACATATGTTTATGGGCTTATTAAGATTTTCGCATATATAAAATAGAAAGATTAAATATCTTTGAGAGTTCCATTCGTGTCTTATTTAGTCGTTGCTCATATTTCATGAGACACGTCTATGCGAAGTATAATCAAATGATACAGATAAAATGATTCCCTAATAAATTTATCCTAGTAGGCATTTGAGATTAAGTAATTATTGTATGCAAGCTTCAATTTGGTCGTATTCTCAATTTTATACACTAATCCACTCAGATTAGTATACTTACGATATTGTCACAACGTTTCTGTCTTTTGTGCACATTCTTGATTATATATGTACATCTATTAAGGTATTGTATATGGTTGTTCGTGTAGATTCATTTTAAACTTGGTAGAGAAAACAAATTCTATTCTTTTCATTGTCCACTGTCAGTTTCATTCATAGTCTCTAAACAATAAAATCATATTTTTTCGACTGATCCATTTAGGAAAAGTGAACTTGAGTGTAATATTTATCAGATAAATTTTGATGAGGATGCACATGTGTGTGTGTGTGTGTGTGTTGAACTGGTGTTATTTGGAGGTGGAAATTTAAAAATTATTGATTGAAAACGAAAATAGTACGACTTCAACGTGAGAGGTGCTTTAAAAAAATGTTGAATAATTTCACTCCATTAAGTAGACGAGCGTCTGAACTGAGCTTTGCATGAATGGAAAATTTCCCAATAGATGTTGGTCTCTTCTAAAATTTGGACGGTAGACTAGGTGTGCGTAGTTAAACCGAGGAAGTGATTTTATCAAAATTCAATGTTAGAAGCCGATGGAAGCACAGGTCATATAATTCAACTATAAAACTACTCGCCTTAATGGAAACAATCTTCTATGAGAGCATGACAATGTGGCCAATCACATGAATTGTATATAACTTCAGAGATATAAGGAAACATTGCACTGTGTTGCAATGTTCACCCCACTCCGCAGATCTCAATGCCACTCTCTACATACGTGACCCTAAAATTCACTCTTTAGAACGGCCATTGTCACAGAGGAAGCCATTAAGTCTTGTTATGCTCCTTCCATGTAATGTATGAATTGTCCGGCGGGGACATATACATATATATATATATATACATACATATATATTTATATATATATATATGTATGTGTATATATATATACATATATATATATATATATGTATATATATACATATATATATATATATATACATATATATATGTATATATATACATATATATACATATATATGTATATATATGTATATATATACATATATATGTATATATATACATATATATATATGTATATATATACATATATATATGTATATATATACATATACATATATATATATGTATATATACATATATATATGTATATGTATATATGTGCATATATATATATGTATATATATACATATATATATGTATATGTATATATATATATATGTATATATATGTATATATATATATATATGTATATATATATATATGTGTGTGTATGTATATGTATGTATAATTAAAAAATATTCTTTCGCTGCTTTCTGTTTGAAATAGACGCCCTGTTTTTATTTTAAGAATGGCGTCTACTTCAAACACGAGTATCTATTAAAATAACATTTGAAGAAATTATCGTTATATGTACCTTTATCGACGTTTATCTTTGTCTTTGTCCGTCTCCGTCTTTGTCTATCACTATCACCGTTTATCCATATCCATATCGTCTATATATGTATCGCCATATCTGTCATTTATTGCTTTGTTATTTATGGAAAGGAAAAAGGCTGACCCCCCCCCCAGCAAAAATGAAATGAGCCGTTGAGGACATAGTAACCTAGCCGAGAGTGCCGTCCGTAAGTCGTTCACTAGGCTAGGAAGTAGGAATTTTGATCTGGAACTTAGAGAATGTTTCAGCAGTCGTGCAGTCGTTGTTAATGATCAAGTCGTAACCCTGGTTAAAAGTAATCCAGAACAAATGACACAGGACATTGAAGAGATTTTCCACATATATCATATGCGTATATAAACGCATTTGTAAAAATGTGGGTATGTCAAGTGTTACGATGTTTCAGTTGCCCAGGATTTAACGGAAATATTTTAATGGGCTGCATTTAATCCGCGATTTTCTGCTCATACACAATATAACCTATCATTTTTAAAATCTGTGATCACGCGCGATGAAGAGGGGTAGCTTACTAAAATAGTGATCCTGAAAAATTGTCTTAAAGGGAAGAAATTCAATTATCTGGAAGTCTATAAAAATCTCGTAAACTATTTCATCACACAGTTCTGATATGATGGTATAATGAAACTGCTTCAAAGATGCAGAACGGTAGTGAAATGAAAAAGCATCGATCTGTTTGAAGGTAGTAATGTCACCACGGCACAAGGAGTTTATAGGGTATGGAGGAATTAGGAACAGAAACATTAACAATGAGCATAAAAAGAAGGGAGTAATCAGGTGGACAGTAGATAGCGATTGACATTGCATTTAAATTTTTTCAGATAAAAGTTGACTGGAAAGCATGGAGTCAGAAGGGAGTTCCAGAACCGAGAAATGCAAGAGAAGACTCATAGAAGGTATGTAAGCATAGAACTTGCGGTTGCGTCTAGCCAACTCAACTATATACTGGTGAAAATACGCTTAAGTATTGCGCTGAAATTCGTAAAACCTAGGTACCATGGCGAAGAGTTCATCCGAACAATTGCCATCGAAGTATTGCTAGAAAAGGCGAAGGAAGGCAACTTTACGGTGGTGGGAAAGTGATTGAAAGCCAGATGTCAGATCAGGAACAATAATATTTCAGATTCTTCTTTTGGATCATATAAAAGAGCTCGAGGTTTACCTGGATGGACTCCGGACAATATGTGGCAGCAATATTCTAAGCATGAACGAATGGTAGTTATGGAAGACAGATTCTGGAGAAAAAAATTGTCTCGCCCGACACAGTAAACCAACTTAGCAGCTGACCTATCAAGGGATTCAGTATAGTCTTTCCATTTCATATCAGCAGAGAACGTGAGCCCGACAAGATACAACTAGTAAATATGATCTCATAAATGTCTATTCGAACCATAATTGCAAAATAAAATCAGAAATTATTTGATACTATTTAAGGGCATTCAAAATATGTAGCCCTCAATAATTATATGATGAGGAGAATTACATACCATAATTTAAATCACCTGCAATATCTTAATTATTTCATATTCAACACAAAAAATCTTTTAAAATATTTAAAAATAGAAGAGTAGACCATTCTGACAAACACAACGTATCAAAATATGTTAGTGTACCTATCAATTCTATCACAATTAAAACTGAAAAGAATTTATCTAACCTTAACATAAAATTTATTGCAACTCCTAAACAATAAGCAACTAAAACAATAAATGACTTAATACAAAGCAAAATGATAAAAGTTATATGGACACAAAAGGGATTTTTTACAAAACAACATGCTCAGTGAATTAGTTTGGCTATTATTTCGTTTAAAGAAATTCTATTTCAATTAAAATACAAAGCAATTTACTTAGACGAAAGTGTATAACGATTGATTTAACCGTTAGATCATTCACAGTGAAATTCTGAGAACATTTCAATTTTACGATACTTAATAAGAAAAGTGATAAAACGATGAGCAAAAGAAAAGCTAAATTAAATTGCTTAGACTATACAAGGTTCGATGGATAAACTGTTATCGAAACTATGCAGGAATTAAAATAACACTGACATTTTAACAATTTAACAGATATATTTACCAAAATTGCACAAAAATATCTTGAAACATGAAAGAGTATATTTATTCAATAAAATCGTCATTGGCTTTAACTACAGGCTCCAGACGACTTCAGAATCTCCTGCAACGCTTCTGGTACTTGATATAGGCTTTTGTGTCGAGTCTGAAGACCCGTGGGAAAATGAATGAAGGCATGTTTGCCATCACTAGTGATCACTCCAAACACCTTGATATTGACTGGATATTTGATTTTCATCACTCTCGGTACCTCTCTTGCACTGTCCTCAGGTTGATTCCCAAGCACTCTGAAATGTTCGTTTTAGAACTTCCAGCGCGAATGCCAAGCAGTACACCATGCCGTTACCAAATTTCTTGCGTCATGATGCTCCATTTCTCAAGAACGGTGCTCAACTGACCCTGCTATATTTGCAGTCGATAAAATCAAATACAAACAGCACACATGCGCGAAATTAAAAATAAAAATAGGGACAATTTACCCATTGCACCCTTTATGTCCAAACATATATTAAAAAAAATAAATTTCAGCGTTCCTTTCATTACTTTTAGTTACATCAACGTAAAAATCCCTCTGATGAAGTCTTAAAGGACAAACGGTATCATACGAAAACCTTTTTTCACTTTGTCCTGAATTTTCTTAGAATCAACAAATTATAGTGACTGCCTCAAGAAGGATTGAAATGTGGTACTGGATGTAATCAAGCAGTATTGAGTTTTATGTACACACACACAAACACACACACACACACACACACACACACACACACACACACACACATATATATATATTTATTATCTGTCTCTTCGCTTATCTACTGGCGTATTATTTTATCTAGACTTCAGAAACTAGGTTTGTGAACTGTAGACTCAAAAATCTGTTTTTGACAAATCAAGATTAAGAAATATAGAAATATGTTGCAATTTAAAAAAGGACTTTGATTAATTTAAAATTGTTCTTTTATACGTCGTCATCTGTTCTCTACGCCCGTCCATGTTTCTCCTAACTTCTCCCTCGCTGATTCTGCGAAAAAAGCCACCATTTTAATTTTAACATCAATGATTCTGTATACACATACACAAATTTCATATCTCAAAGTATTTCACGTATCTGAATAACAGTTCATGCATATATGAATAAACTGTTGTGTCAAAAGTTAGACAATACATTGTAGACTTTCTCTTTTTAACTTTCATAGAAATTGAATGAAACCGGATGACATATTATTGATAATAATATGGTAGTGTAGTTGTGGCAAATATGGGACGTCGATAGATTTTAACACAGGTTTACTGAGGTCAAAAGATGTAACTTTTATGTGAATTCCGCACATACATCGGCCGCCTTTTAAAACTGCAGGCACCCACAGGTAATGCAATTACATGATCACTGTCTCCTGCCATGGAGGATTAACAAATTATAAACTGTACATTGCACTCCATGTTATTTCGAAGTCGACAAACA
>OZ038491.1:90637440-90777440 GCA_964036315.1 Acanthosepion esculentum
GTTGACTTCTATGTTCACTTTTATATATATATATATATATATATATATATATATATATATATATATATATATATATATATATGGTGCTTGTGGACAGGTGATTCTACGCCTGCAGTTGAGTGATAATCAATTAATGTGCTTTTATCTTTTCAGGGCATCAATGGTGAACTATCGGCTTACGCATGAGATGAAACGACATGCTGTAAATGTTACGATATACGGAAAGGACAGCAATATTTACAGTAGATGTTTTTGAAAGTCGCCCAGTCAATTGTGCACAAAGTTCGGAAGGAGTTTAGAACAAGGTCAATTTCAGCTTTCACAAGAATCAGCCTGGTGAAGCTTGTTTTTCAAGCTTGTAAATTAAAAAAACCCTAATGATACTTAAAATAGGGGTCTTTCTCAAGCAGCATATTTATAAGAGGTGGGAACATTGGATTATAATTGTTTCCGATCAGATTGTTTTCAATCCATGCAATCTAATGAATATTGATTGTTGGGAACAACAAAATTCCGAAATTATTGCTTAAATAGAATAGTGTTCCCTTAACCAATAATCTGATGAAATATTTTCAAAACATGTTTTGTATTTATGAATTTCATGATATTTAAATATTATCATCAGCACAAACATGTCGTCATCATCAGCAACAGCATATTTCTCATAAAAATATCTGACCCAACGATATTTGCTATGGGTCCCATTATCTTCATTCCCATCATGACCTCTTTCATAAAGGAATATATTTTAAGCTATCGATTAGTTGAGCGGAGGACGCAGTAACCCAAGACTAAAATTGATTGACACACTTTGATTGGTAGAACGATCATATTTCGAAGCTCAGCTAAAAGAACATTGATACGAATTGATTGAATAAAAAAGAGAATCGAATATACTTAAAGCGTAAAATATACGAAGCAAAAAATTCAAAGAAATGTCTGAAAGGTAACCTTTACAAAATCTTGTGATATTTTTGGATCTGAGGCTTTTCTCTATTATCTATTCGCTTTCGTTTTAAGAACAAAAGAGACGGAAAATGTATTTCAGATCCGCTATCCCATTAGACCGAATACATTCGATAACGCGCAATTCGGTTAATTTCTAATTTTGCCCTGTATCAATGTATTCGAGGTGATAAGGGAAAGTACAACATAATAAGAATATTAAAGAAAATATAAAAGACAGAAAGAAAGTTTTAAAAAAATGAGGCTAGTATATAAGGAAAGGAAAGCGAAAATTTCATGTCTGAGAAAATAAATGACGTAAATTTAGTAATGTGAGACAATACTATTGATTAATATATATATATATATATATATATATATATATATATATATATATATATATATATATATATATACTATTGATTAATATATATATATATATATATATATACTATTGATTAATATATATATATATATATGTACGTAAAATAGAGAGAGAGAGAGAGCTAGAGAGAGAGCGAGAGAGAAAGAGCGATGTGGGTGTGGGAGGTTCTAAAAGAAAAAACAGTGGGGAAATAAGTAGTGATTTAAGTTTATTACTTTAATCTTATCTGCATTTAGAAGTGATATTCTCATTTTATTCAAGTTGTACCTAATTATATATGACATTACACTATATAAAATACATCGACATATGGAAATATTGAAATGGACGGCATAAAGTAGCCAATAACAAGACGGAGGTATGCAGAAAAAAATGAAATGAAAAGCCTTCTTACATATGATGTGTGTGTGTCTGAGTAATCGAATAAATGAGGTTGTGTTTTTGCCGGATTGTGCTTGCATGTATGTCCGCTTTTGAAAGAGTGTCAGTAAATATTTGTTTATCTCTAGTTGTACGCGTATATAAGTTGATCAAATTTTATTTAACTTTACTGTGACTGGAAAAATACGTGAGTTGTTTTAATTTACATTCTGCTGCAAAGAGCTTACATTTTTTTTATACTAGCGTATCTTTTAATGAGTTTTCTAAATCCTTGTTGACATGTATATATCGGGTAATAAGATGTGCATTTCTTATGACAAAAGCTGGATTGTAGTATGAAATTCGATAGAAAAGCAAGGCAATTAAGCCACTAAGACGCAAGAAAGAATGTGATAAAAACATTATTAGGGAGATAGGACAGCAGAATAGTAGGTTTTAAGAAGACAGCCGATAACAGTTGACTTTGCATTTAAATTTTTGATGTACAAAGTTGACTGGAAAGCAAGAAGATTTCTACAAGCGAGAAGTGCGAGATAAGAAATTGTTATCATAGAACTCATAGTTACATCTAGTAATTTCAACTGAAAAATAATGATACTTCTAGTACAGCATTTAAATTCGTACATCAAGGTACCAAAGAGGAAAGTTCATCAGAAAAGTTACATGAAAATATTTGTAGAAAATACACAGGGAAGCTACGTTAAGGCGGTGGGAAAGTGACTGAAGCTAAGATGACCAGATTCTTTTGATTTTGTCATTAATATGTAGATACATAACAGAAGAACCATACCAATCAGAAGAGCCCTTTAACGATGCCATTCAGAACTTAACAATCATTTTGATACAAAGGTCAACAGTATATACGAAACGGCCATGTTTCAGTATCAAAACTAACACTCTAACGAGAATATGGGAACCTATATTCGGGTATTCTTAGACTTAGCGGAACAAGTCGACTTCTCGGAGAGGGAATCACCAATGCAGGATTGGTTTCAACGACATGGATTTGTCGAAAAAAAACATCAACCTGACCTCATACTGAAGTGAGGAATAACAAGTGCTCATCAACATGAACGGGTAAAAATGCAAATGGAGAAGCAGCAGTCTCCAGCACCCGATGCAATAATAAAGAACGCAAGCAAACAGATGCAAACAGACCCAGTAGTTCACGTCAATCCTCTGTCCATAACAGTTGCGTAAAAGGGGAAACAAATCTAAAACTTACCTTCAGAAATGGCATATGAAAATTGACTGTCCAGCTAAAGTAAGAGCGTACTTTAAATGTGGTATGTCAAACCACTTTGCTATTTGGCGCATTTCAAAGAGTGGCGCCTGTAGAGAATATCAATAGCCGAGCGCTACCTAATTTCTCGGTGCAGTGTATTCTAATGAACATGGCGCACACAATTAAAGATTACGGATATGAGGGTCAATGGAAAATTTATATCATTGATGTCCTTTGGTCAGCGATGGTGCCAACTAGCTTCTTTACCAAATATTATGTATGAAATTATTGAGGTTTAATATGAAAGCAAAGTTTTTGCCAAGAAAAAGGCTGATTGTAGCAGATACGCTGTTGAGAAGCTCAAAGGAACTTAATCCGATCAACATGGTCAAACACTGGCGTAGTAGAGATAGTGTTTGGCCATGTTGACAAAAAGGGGGGGAATCTTAAGACAGAAATCTTGAATATACGAATGTTGGCTGGAAAACCAACAAAAAATGATGATCTTTGGCTAGGGAGAACTCGATAAAAATAGAAAAGAATTTAGTATATGCGAGGGTAAGTCAAAAATTATCCGCACTGCCTCCATAACATATCTTTAGGTTTGTCATACTGCCTTCTACTCATGCGTGTCTATAGTTGGTACTATTGTAGTTATGTGATCGAAGTTTGAACTTAATAGCGATGATTTTCTTGCTGCTGTTACAGTGTAAACATAGCCGATCTGCTAGCAGTGTCCACCAAGTAGGAAAAAAGAGCAGTGATCCTATTTTTCTAGTCGGAATGTGTGTCAGGGGGAGAAATTAATTTTAACACAATACTTCGACAGTGCACTAAAGCGTAGAAGTCTGTATGAGCGGATCAAGAAGTTAAAAAGTGTCCGAACAAGCGCGACACACGGAGGAGCAGGACGTATGTCAACCTTCACCAAAGACGAGAAGATTCAGAAACCTTGAGTGATGGTAATGGTGAACTTGCGAGTTATCATCAATCAAGTAGCAGGTTCTCTGCAGATTCAGATAAGTGTTCTATGTTCCTCGTAGCCCAAGTCCTTTACCCGAACGCCTATTTCAAATGGTTAGCATAGACTTGTGCGAAATAACAGGTAGTTCTTACCTTGTACTGAGGGAATATTTTTCTAGATACTGAACATTAACACAGCGAATGTTATTGGGAGTCTGAAAAACATATTCGTCTGGGAGGCTATTTCAATGACACGAAAAATATTTCTCTTTTCATATTTATAAAATCTAAAATAATTTTCATGTGTTATTATAAAAATGTCGAAATATACATAAAATAATGTAGTTTTTCATAATTCTATGTAAGCAATTCAAAATGTGCATAAAAGTTTGCTGTTTTTCATGTTCCTATATACAAAAAACAAAATCTGAAAAGAATATAGCTGATTTTCATAATTCTATATAAAAAATGCTAAATATGGATAAAATATTGTTGTTATTCATATGTTTATAAAATGTTAAATATGTATAAAATATTGCTGGTTGTTATATTTCTATATAAATTATCAAAATCTGCATAAAATAAAGCTGATTTTCATATGGTGATATAAAAAGTAAACATATACATAAAATAGTTCTTCTTTTCATATTTATATATAAAAAAGTCAAAATATGAATAGAATATTGCTATTTTTCATATTTCTATATAACAATCTCAAAATATCGAAAGAATATAGTGGACTTTCATATTTCTATATGAAAAATCAAAATCAGAATAAAATATAACTGATTTTCATATGTCTATAAAAAGGCAAGATATGCATCAAATACTACCGTTTTTCATATTTATATACAGGAAATAGCAGAATATGCCTAAAATATTGCAGTTTTCCATATATCTATAAAAATGTCAAAATATGTTACTGTTTTGATATTTCTATATGATAAAAGACAAAATATGTCAAAAAATATTGCTTTTTATCATATTTATGTATAAAAAATCAAAATGTTTCTGTTTCATATTTCTATATAAAAAGGCAAAATATGCATAAAATATTACTGATTTACATATTTCTAAATAAAAAACTTAAAATAAGCATGAAATATTACTTTTTTATAATAATTCTATATAATAAAGAAAATTTTACTGTTGCTAATATAGATACTATATAGAATTGTCAAACTATGCATAAAATATTGATGATTTTGATATTTCTATAAACAAATAGCAAAATAGGGAAAAAATAACGATTTTTTATCATATTTCCACTGTGAATAAAAAGCTGCTGTTTGTCATACTTCTAAATAAAAAGGGCAAAATATGGATAACATATTTCAGATATTTCTATATGAAATCAAAATATGCATAAAATATATCTTTTAATGCTATCTTTACATAGAAAAGCCAAAATATTCATAAAATATTCCTTTTTTCATAATTTTATATAAAAAATGCAGTATATCCATAAGATATTGCTTTTTATCATATTTCTATGTAAAAAGGCATGAAATGTTGCTGTTTTCCATATTTCTATGTAAAGAAGACACAATATGCATATGTTGTTTTTCATATTTCCATATAAAAATGTCAAAATATGTATAAAATTTTGTTTTTCATTGATATTCTATATAAAAATGGAAAAATATTTAAAAAATATAACCTCTTATTATATTTCTGTATAAAATTAAAATATATAAACAATGTTGCTGTTGTTTATATTTCTATATACAAAGTTAAAATATGAATGAAATATTGCTTTTTTATGATATTTCTATATAAAAATGGCAGATTATGGATACAATTATGCTGCTTTTCATATTAATATATAAAATCATGATATGTATAAAATTCTAAATAGTATTGTCAAAATATGCCTAAATGTTTCTGATTTTCATATTTCCATATGAAAAAGGCTAAATTCATAAAATAGTATTTTGTTATTATTCTACATATAAATTATAACTAGGCATGAAAGACTTCTACTTTTAAAATTTCTATAAGGAATTATCAAAATATGTATAAAATATTGCTTTTTATCATATTTCTATATACACAAGTCAAAAAATGCATAAATTGATGTCGAATTTTCATATTTCAGTTTTAAATATTGCTATTTTTCGTATTTCCATATAAAATAGCAATATATGCATAAAATATTGCTGTTTTCATATTTCTGCAAGAAAATCAAAATATGCCTAACATACTGGAATAGTTCTATTTAAAAATGGCTCAACTTCCTAAAATATTCCGTTTTTTAATATTTCTATGGAAAAAGTAAAAAAATACCTAACAAACCTAGTTAAAATATGCATAATATATTGAATGTTTCATATTTATATAAAAAATTAAAACATACATAAAATATTGTTTAAGTTAATCCTTACATTAAATTAATCTTTACCGCTTAAATCAATGCGTAAAAACAGAATGGCGAGATGAGTCCCATATACAAGATATAAAGCTGGCTGAATTCCCGGCAACTGGCAGATGTTGACATTCTCACACGGATTTTATCACTGCGGCATTCTGCTTCCTCCCAATACTACACTGGACGCAGACATCAAACGACTTAACCACTACCACGAATGTCATAAGGTATTTCTTAGGCCACTTTTATTTTGCTCAACTGTCTGAAAATTTGGCAATATAATTAATTTTATTTTATATTTAAATTTCGTCTTACATTTCTTCTCATCAATAAGACCTTTGTTTATTGCTACCCTACACATGTATGTTTCCCCTACAACTATTATCACCCATATAAGCGTCTGACAACAACGGCTACTCAATGAAGTGGCAACACCACTCTAATCAACATTTCGAACAGCCTGTCTAATGCCACCCTCAGTATATTACTAGTAGACCCAACTTGATAACTGGTATAAATGCCTAAGCATTTTTCATTACAACACATTATTAAGCAGATCTTGGATCGCCAGCGTCAATTGTGTAAACTGAGTCAGGTTGGACGTCACTCTTTTTGGTGCAGACCTGTGAAGGCGAAACCAGAAACATCTTCGCCTGTCTTGTGCATTCAGTTTTCAGATTATCTTCAGCAAATCGACAGACTCTGCTTGCTTCCATCCCTAAAAAATCCCGACTATTCATCCACCAAATATTCTCAAATCTTAAAAAAATTCTTCTATCAGCCCAAGTACCCCAGAACAACATCCCGCGCCCAATTAATTTTCAGGCTCAATTTGTCACCTTTGCACTCCACCAAAAGAAACAACTAGAATAATCCATAGTGAACAAATTATCCGCATTCCTCTCTGAGACCTTAAGAACTAAAGGAAGGAGATACGAAGAATTCATCCTACGCAATGCCTGCGCCCCTATTAGTAACAGTAGTTCTGGATAAACGCTAGAAGAACGAATAAAAAATTCATATATAAAAAAAGACAAAAAGGTCTTATTGTTATTTCTTAACTTGCCAATAAACTGTGTTCAATGTTTGCCTCGAGTTTTCCTTGTTTCAATGTTTTCCTCATTCAGTCTGTTCACTCATATTTTTTGTATTAATAATTCTTTCAATTAAGTGTTTTCAGTGGACGTCTCAGGATCAATGAAATTTATTTACTATAAAAGCTATTATAAACTGGAAACAAATGAAAGAGTATCAATAAATCTATAGCCTGACAAATTTTATTATCTGAGTTATATCTGAAATTTTCAATTTATGGTGTTTGATTTATGTGATCCGTGTTGAATTGTTGAGTTAAGTGTATTTGAAAACAAGGAAAATGTTCAAAATATAATTGTGTAAAATAAATGCTTATTTCTCATTAGTCTACAGAGTTATTGACATAATCATTTTTACGGAGAATGGGAATATGAATTGTTAAAGTTTTCATTCGATTTTCGGAAAAACAATCAGTACAGAAGGTGTACGTTATTTCTGGGATATGGATCGATAGATGGGGAGTACAGAAACGTTAAACAGATTGAATAAAATTTAAAAAAAATCAAAATACAATGTATTTGCTTTCGATTTGATATCAAATTCAAATTTAATCATATCTTGAGTTGGCAAGATAATAAAGCTATCTTTCAGTTTCAGACCACGCTAATAAAAGATAATGGATAGTCCGCTGAAATATTTTTAAGCGAATAGAATGGTAATTTGCGGCTAGTCATGGAATTTTAAATACATTTTCAATACAAGAGGGACAAAATAAATGTCGATTATAAATCCTATATCGATTCAGTTCGTGAGCCGATTGATCCCAATACAAAAAATAAACTTTGATCTCGGATGTAGCCTACACAAGATCAATCAAAATAAAATACAATGTTTTTCTAATTAAATATATTTTCAAAACATTACGTAACAGACCATAGAAATTTCATGGAAATGATCAGCATTAAAATAAACCAATGGTAACAGGGCATAACATACATATACGCGCATACGCCAACATAGAAAAAAAATTCCAGAGATACACTCGCACACCCATTTAGCTTCCATTTTTTCTCTCCCTCAAACATGCTCACACAAAATATTAATTTATACCATTCATGTTTCACTATACAGACACATATGTTCAATGTATATTTCTTTATTCTTTATATCGATCCTGTTTTAAGCGAAATTTGTAGTTTGAAATATTTCATTGCAAAATGAATTTTATTAAATTTGAATCATTATGTGATACAAAAAACGATGAACTAAAGAAATAATGAATTTGAATAATAAAATAAATTGCTTTGGATGAAATTCTTCACATTGTAAAAGTTTAAATAAATTTGCTGAAAGGACGGAGAAAAACACTTTTCTGAAGGTTTTTATCATTCAGGTAGATCTTTTTACGTATATATTCTAATACTTGAAGAAAAATCGAGACAATTTTCTGCTCGAACAAATACAAGTGAATTTAATTCTCTAAAATATGGCGGAATACAAATAATTACAAACCTGATATTTCTATATCAATTTAATCGCCCAAAATATGAATAATATATTAATATTAAATAGTATACATATACACATTTTTCCACTTGCAATGTATAGAAAAGAAACCAAAATAAAACATTCTGAAATTTTATACTATGTAAAATTTTATAATACAAGTCAGTGTTTCACAAAAATTGTTATTTCCGTTCCAGATATATAAATCAGATATCGTTTCAGTTCTGTATCAGATTCTGTAAGCTACTCTTATTCAAAGTATATTTATAAAATAGGTTAACAGATACATCTGTTTTATTAATATAATATACCATACACTTGAATTATTTATTTTAATTTTATATAATTTTACATGTTAATGGAACATTTTCACATTGTGTAACCGTCATTTACATTTCATTAAACGATTATATTTCCTAGTTTCCACCTTAACGTTGCTTACAATAGTATTTATTGCTTCCAAGGGATATTTTTCACTTAAATATTGTTTTTTATGCTCATATAATTATCGTTTAATGATAGACTACAGAGGTTTTTTACTGGATTAATATCTGCAGAGACAGCAGTCGCTTCTATTAATTTGGTATCTTTGAAACCTTTACGGAAAGTTGGAAAAATATTAAGATTTTAGAATGAGAATGGAAGTTGATTATCCCTTGTCCTGTAAAACGTTTTGTCTAAGAATTTAGAAGCATTCTGTTCATTTATTTGGATACCGCCATTGACTTTAAAGGATCTGTAATTTTACTGTTACTTTCATGTGTTATCTCCTCATATGGTAAATTATTCATACAAATATAAATATATCTTACATTTTTACAAATCCAGTTTTGTTATGGCCAAATTTGTTGTGATCACTTTCATATAATAAATACGATATTGTATGTGATAAGTTTTTGTAAAAGCATACGTATTAAGACCAGCTTCACTTCAGTTAGGAAATTATGAATATTTCAAGCAACTTTAATAAAAATGATATTAATATTTTATTTATTGAGAAATATATAGAATACTGTCCATCACATTTTAATTGTGACAGCAATGTTTCTTTTAAATCGGCTGCATTTAAAACTCGTCAGTTTGACTGGTACAAGAGACAGAGAAAGAGAGAAATGAACCGAGACCGATCGATGAAATTACGTTTTTTCAATATTCAACTGGAGATTATATAATTGCAATCAGAATTACAAATACTCTTATGTTTGTCATTTTTTATTCATACCGAGCAGTCATTAGGGATTTGAACATGAATTAATGAAGTTAAAACAAAAGAAGAGAAAAACAAAATTTGTATCTAAAGTAAACTTTGGCTGAAATGTCAACAAACACATGTCAATATATAAGTCAAACAATTCTTCTAGCTCCTGGTGTTGTGCCATTTAAAAAGACGCAAAACAAAAACGATGTAAAAACAAATCCAAATATAAATCGAAAAAAAATAGACATACTCTTATAAAAAATCAAGGAAGGTTCAGATAGATATTAAAATAAAGGTGGGGAAATAGAACAAGTCAGACGAGAAATAGAAAGCCTATGTAAGTTCTTGTAGCTAGCTAAATAAACGTGAAAATAATATATGTATTTGAAATAAATATTTGAAAGATTAATAATACCGAGAAATAATATATAACAATAAAATAATAGGAAAGCTTAACGATAAAACAAGTTGGAAGACAATAAAAAAAACGTGTAGCTCAATAGCAATAAATGTGAAAGAGTGTAAAGAAAGAAAGAATGCTTATGCAATTAAGAGAGACAACATAGGAGATAAGGTTGAAAGACACATTGCCAAGTAGAATCTTATCAAGCGAGAAAAAAAAAGAGTAGTCATCGATGATGTTACATGGATTCCTCATTAGAATTGTAGAATGCTTCAGGTCCAAACGAACGAAAGACACGGAGCATAACGAAGAAAAGAATAATCGAGAAAACTCTGTCCTTCCATATTAGAGAAAAACATCCGAAAGTAGCTTTCTCAAATTTACATTCCCGTTCCCCTTTGATTTGACAGGTATCTCTTTAATTCAACAATTAGTAAGAAATCGTGCAAATCAGCGCCATTGGTGTTACCTTGAGAAAGCCAGCAATTAACTGATAAGAAGGAAATGAATATCTTTCTATTCCGCTCGCTACATATCTTGCATATTCATGAAGATAGCCATAAGACCTAGCTTTCACTCGCGTAATCTGCTTCGAGAGACTATCTCATTGGCAAATACAGTGGCCAACAGAGAAAGGTCTTCCTTATCAGGCTGGCTTGATGCAATGAACGTGATATTCGACATTGCCATTAAACATGATCAAAAATATAATTCTTCCCATATTCCGAAATAAAGGTGATAACCGTCAATTTATAGTCCTAATATATATATATATATTTCTTCATATATATATATATGAAGAAATATAGTTTTAAGGTCTGCTATATTTATGGGATAAAGTGCTCAATATCAGAGAGAGCGCAAACGTCAGCTCACCCCCCCATATATATATATATATATATATATATATATATATATATATATATATATATGTATGTATGTATGTGTGAATGATTGAGTAAAAACATAGTTTTAAGGTCTGCTATATTTATGGGATGAAGTGCTCAATATCAGAGAGAGCGAAAACGTCAGCTCACCCCCCATATATATATATATATATATATATATATATATATATATATATATATATATATATATATATATGTATGTATGTGTGAATGATTGAGTAAAACCATAGTTTTAAGGTCTGCTATATTTATGGTGCTCAATATCAGGGATAGCGCATGTGTAAATATGAAAGTAGACACTAAGTTCAACACAGCGGCAAGCGACAGTCTGAAATATATAGAAATATATATACGTTAGTATATATATATATATACGTTAGTAGTATGTTTAATAGTATCCGAAGCAAAATTACAGATAATAAAACCAAGTGGAAAGGATTTTGAACGACGTTTGTGGATTCGGCTTCAAGTTGGAATGAAATACAAAACTGGCAATAAATTAAATTTCCTCATCATTTCTTAGGTCCACTGACCACAATCGGATTGTTTTAGATATCTATATATTAGAGTCGTCGGTGTCTGTTGAATTTTAAATTAACCAAGTCCGAATAGATCTGTTTTTCTCTATTAGCTCGTATACCGCGTTGTGGTGATATTGCTTTTGCGAAGATCGGTGATATTATGTATGGTCCTGGTTTTAGCTTTATTGCCGAGAATTGTGAGATTAGTGCACTCTCAATTGCATTTTCTTCTTAGTGATTTTTTCTTCTCTTTTGATCGGATTGACATTTATTTAGTCAAAATTGTGGGCACATGTATTACAGTGAACTACCAGTGCGTTTAAAGTGCTGTTATGCATCATGTCTTTTTTGAAGTTTCTGAATGTGTTTCATTGATATACATCATTGGACAGTTTGTCTCTTTCTTACTATCTCTCTTTATATATATATATATATATATATATATATATATATATATATATATATATATATATATATATATATATATAGGAGTGCATACTGAAAATATTGCCATCTATTTATTTCCATATAAACTGCACCAAAACAGGAAGTACGCTGTAAGATTTACAAAAAAAATTACAGCTACTAAACACAAAGTCGCCACCAACGTGTATCCATTTTTAATAACGATGAAAATAAACCTGTATGCATTTATAATGATCTGCATCAGTACAACGCATTTTTCCGCAGTACAGATGGCGATGACATATTCAAGAAAATGCTCAACATCCATCTTTCATATTTTATCGGCTTGAACTGGGAAAACTGAAAAACTGTGATCTGTGGTCTTTAGACTAGTGTAAGTCCTGATGTTATTATGTTGGAAGGAAAAGAATTATCCATTATTTGCGGAATGATTCATTAGATGGGGTCTAAAAAGTGTATGAAGAAGATTTGAGAGGAATATATATATATATAATACAATGAATCAATTTACTCGTTCACCATTGCGCTCCTCTTTCTTTTTTCTCGTGTAGAGTGTATGACGTACGTCACGCTTTCCGCTTATAAAAGGGTTTCATTTATATGACCTCCAAATACCATATTTTCATCAGGATTTATGATATCGCAAAATTTTACTTTTTGTTTTTTTTTGTGTTTTCGTTCACCGTTTCTTATTCTTATATCAGAAGTTTTCACATTTTATTTTATTACTCTTCATAATTTCTTTATTTATTTCTCCTATGTTAGTTTCTTTTATTTTAATCTTCAATTAATTCATTTTCCTAAGAATAAAATTGTGTATGCTCATTCAATCTGCTGTTAATGATTTTGTCGAAAGTTTTCTGCCATTCATATGACCATTCCCAAACTTTTTCCTTCTTCAACAGTTCTTTTAGGGGCGCGTGTAATTTGTGCATGTTAGGAATAAATTCTTGATAATAATTTACTAAGCCCAAGAAGTTTTGTAATTCGGCTAAACTTTTTGGAGCCCGTTTTTTTTTTTTTGCCGTGGCTCTTTTTGGGTCTGGTTTTCTTCCTTGTTCGTCAATAATATGGCCCAGATATTTTATCTCCTTCATAAAGAAGTCACATTTATTTTCCTTTACCTTAAAACCGTAGTTTGTATCTGCCTGAAAACCTCTTGAACGTGATCCCAGTGTTGTTGCTATTTATCCGGATGTCATCAAGGTATGCGATCGTGAAATCCAGTCCACCTAGCATAGCGTATATTATTTGCTGAAATATCGCCGGCGCGACCTTGATCCAGAATGGTAATCTCTGGAACTTATATAACCCCTTATGTGTGTTTATGCACAACAACCTCGAGCTTTCCTCATCTACTGGTACTTGTAGGTATACTTCGATCAAGTCTATCTTTGAGAAAAATTTTCCTCCGTTCAACTTTGTGAATACTTTCTCTGGACTAGGGAGAGGATAGTGATAATCCTTAATCGCTGCATTCAATCCCGTCGAGAAATACTCGTATCTCACCCGATTTCTTTTTCACGTAAACCGTAGGTGCGGCCCATTGACTATATTCCACCTTTGTCAATATACCGGTTTTCACGAATCTATCCAACTCTCCGTCTATTTTTTCTAATGATGCGAAAGGTACATTTCTTTTCTACTTGAAAATGGGTTGTACATTTTCTTTTAGTTCGATTTTTGCCGCCTTTTTTTACACCTCCCGAGGCCGGCTGAAAATACGTCGGGGAAACTCTCCTTTAATTTCTCCTTCAATTTCTCTGCCTCGGTCGATAACCTTTCCACTTTTTGGCAGAACGTATTTATCGGTAAATCCCAGAGGTCTAATTTCTGCATCCAGTCATTTCCAAATAAATTTTCCGCATTTTTTAGGACATACATCTTTAATTTCTTGGTCATTCCGTTGAACGTCACATTTGTGGTAATTTCCCGCTCAAATTTGTTTTTTCACATGTTACCGACCTGGTTATTTTATCTGTTCTCAACATGTTCGGTTTGTTTAATTTCTTCCCGCAATCAAACTCATATGAATCTTCATATCTTCTGAAGTAAGCCGCGAAGGTTTTGTCTTCGTCCGGTGCATAAGTGAAGTCTTTGATAGAGCTCCATATAGCATTTTGCGAGAATGCCGCTTCATTTTCAGAATGTTGTCCTTTATTTGTTACTGCCCGTAGTAGTAATTCTTGTAGTTCGAGTTTCTTCTCTTCGTTTTTCTCTTGAATTTCCAATAGTTTTTCCTCGTTTTTCTGTTGAATTTCTAATTGTCTTTCTTCGAGCCTAGCTGTCTTTCGTCATTTTTTTGTTGCTGCTCGAATTGCATTTTCATTAGTTCCAATATAGTTGCCTTAAAGTCTTCCATGTTTACACCGTAATTTTGTGCAACAATTCTTCCTTTATTTTTATTCAGTGTAGACTTCAGGTCTTTGTCGCCCGTTGTTCTGGAATCTTAGTACGAAAAAAAATGTTCCTGCGTAGAATTCAATTCTGTTCTGTCTTTTTTTTTTCCATACCTCCGTCGACTCTGTTATGGACGACTGAAAGCAAAACGTTTTTTTTTTTAGATTCTCCGCGTAGAACTTCGTGTCTTCAATATCCTCGTCGCCACTGTTATGGTCTAAGGTTAGGACCAAGGAAGAACAACACGAACACAAGAGTAGAAATAACAAAGATATATTACACAGAATAATAATACAAGATGTGGAAAGTGTTAGTATGACTGTCAGTCTGGTTTGGAGTGAACTACTATTGGCTCGACTCAATTCCGTTTCGTCCCACTCTCTTGAGAAGCGCATTTTTCATAGTGTCAGGAAGAGTTCACTCTGTCGTTATAGGTAAGGTCCCATAACAGGACCAAAAAAAGTAACTTATAATTTAGTGTTGCTATGGGTGCGTATCATTCAGCGGAGGTATATGAATTTGTTGAAATTTTATTATTATGACGACTTAGATTTATTTCCGATATCAAGGACACCGGACTCTATAGAAATGACAGTGATATTCTCCCCTATAAAACGAACTCACGAAAGATAGACCGACTGAGAAAGGAACGTATAATATTTTTTAAATATAACAAACTAAATATTACCACCACCATGAATGGTAAAGTGACCAACTTTCTCAATGTAACCTTTGACTTGAATAATGGATTTATAATCCATACTCAAAGGAACAATATATCTATATATACGTTAGTAAAGAATCAGACTACCACCATAAAATTCTAGATGATTTACATATATAAGTCCATGTTAGATTATCCACCAACTTCAGCAATAAGGAAATATTTGAGAAGTTTAAAATTAAATATGTACAAGCTTTAGAATTATGCCATCATAAAGTAAAATTAAAGTATTTAAAAATAAACAAAAAGGTAAAAATAACTAGAAACACCATAAACGCCACATTATATGGTTTAATCTACCTTTTAAGCATAGTATCAAGACTAATATCTGAAAAACTTTTCTAAATTTAATTCAAAAACACTTTAACCATTCACCAATACTAGAAAAGATTTTTAACAAAAACGATCTTAAGATCAGCTATAGCTGTATTACTAACATAGACACATCCATCTCCCATCATAACAACATTATAGTAAACAAACATATTTCCAGCAAAGACAACATAAATTCTTTTAAATATAGATGCGACTGCCGAAAAAATTGGGTCTGTCCGTCAAACAGTCAATGTATGACCGATAATATTGTAAACCAAGCGAATATACATTCCGATAACAATGCTAAATTTTATTTTGGTTCCACGGAAAATCCTTGGAAATTTCGTTTTTACCATCATCGAATGGCTTTAAGCAATTTAAAATATAAAAACAGTATTGCTCTTTCCAAATATATGTATTTATATCTAAGTTGGAATGATTTAGCCCTCTTGCTATGACCTTCTAATCCATTTTCCCTCTCTACTGTTCCCTCTTTTTTAAACATATCCACCGTTATTTTGATGGTTCGTGAATGGACTTTGAAGATGAAAGCCAGAGTATGAATATTGGTACCATTACTGAAGGCCTGAATGATCTTTTTCGTTTCATCATTGAGAAGACATAGTGGGGCAGACACAAAATGATTTTAACCTGTTCTCTTTCTAGCTGAATAACTCAAAGGGTTTTTCAGTTATTCTTAGAACAAATGGTGTCAAGATGTCTAAACGTCTTATCTGAAAACCTGGAAAATTAAAAATTGAAAGTTAATTTAGCGATTTGTTAATAGGATGGACAATTATCCCATGCTGATACAAGATTTGGTCAATTTTGCTGTTACACACAGTGTATATATATATATATATATATATATATATATATGCGTGTATATTTATGTATGTATCTGTGTATTATTTGTAAAACAGAAAATGTTTAAACATTTAATATATTTAGATATATATATATGTACTGAAATAAACGTCGAAATAAATTTGATTAAAATGAACCTGTCTATTTAATTTTATATAAATATTTTCCAACTTTTGAATAAGGTGTTGAGTATTGTGCTAGAAGCTTTTTTTTGCTTTAATTACGTTCATAGCAATCATTGTCAAGAACCAATGAGATGTCTGTATGGTAGTTTGAATTTATTTATCTACATACTGGTATTGTTTGGGAAGCCTCAAGTCATGTTACTTGTGTACTTTATTGTATTTTATTTGTTTATTTATTTATTTACTTGTATTTCTTTTTATAATAATATATTAGGACCTTAAATAAGTTCTCGCTGTTTTCCAAAATATGGAGTCCCTAGAACTGCGTGCGTATAGTTTCAGATCGTAACACATCTATAAGGAAGTACAATAAGCAAGCTTGACATTCAGTGTATGCCATTTAGCCGGAACAACTTCGTTTTTCATAGCGCTCAACATGTCGGATTTCTTGCCAAAGAAAGTGTATTTGTGGGGAATTATTCAAAAGAAATCTGCAGTTGAAGCACACGGAATTCTTGTTGAGACTTACGGCGACCATGTTATGTCGGAAATAACAGGCAGAGACTGGTTTAGACGCTTCAAAAATAATAATATTGATGTTGAAGATAAAGAACGCTCTGGCTCACCGAAAAAGTTTGAAGACGAAGAAATGGAGGCATTACTTCATGAAAACTTATGCCAGGCGCAAGCTGAACTTGCAGAATCATTAGGCGTTGATCACGCAACAGTTTCAAAACGTTTGAAAGAATTAGGAATAATTCAAAAGCAAGGTCATTGAGTACAGAGAGACGTCGAACGGCGTCTTGTCAGGTATGAACAGTTGCTTCAATGGGAGAAAAGGAAAGTTTTTTGCATCGTATTGTGACCGGCGATGAAAAATGGATACACTACGATAACCCTAAGCGTAGAAGATTGTGGGGTAAGCCCAGTCATACATCAATATCAGCGACAAGGCCGAATATCCATGGTTCGAAGTTTCTGCTCTACATTTGGTGGGATCAGCTGGGTGTAGTTTATTATGAGCGGCTGAAACCGACCGAAACCATCGCGGGAGATCGCAGTCGACTACAACTGATGCGTTTGAGCTTAGCATTGAAGAAAAAACGGCCGCTACACGAGCAGAGATCCGACAAAGTGATTTTTCAACATCACAACGCTAGGCCACATTTTGAAAAACGAGTGAAAACCTACTTGGAAACATTTAAATGGGAAGTCCTACTCCACCCGCCGTATTCACCAGACATTGTCCCGTCCGATTATCACTTGTTTCGAGCGATGGCACATGGTCTGATTGAGCAGCAATTTAATCCTTATGAATATGCCAAAAAAAAAAAGGGTCGACTAATGGTTAGCCTTAAAAGACGCGTCGTTTTTCCGACGTGGAATTCAAATGCTGCCAGAAAGATTGGAAAAGGTATTGGCTAGCGATGGACAATATTTTCAGTGACATATTTCTTACTAATTTTTGTAAATAAAACATTGCTTTTCATGAAAAATCAGCGAGAACTTTTTCAAGGTCCTAATAATATATGCACATATTAATTATATCATAAGCACTATTTTCTCCTGCGGTTAATGGTAATTTATTTTATGTGGGTTATTTATTTAATTTAATAATAGCTTCTAGGTTTTTGAGTATTTCATTGCATTGGATGCTATAGAGTCTATTGATATTATTCACTAATATTTGTCTTATGTTCACAGTGCACGGATTACACTGTATTTCGTCAAGTGACAGGACAATCTGGACAAGGAGTGTGGTGTATGTGTGAGCGATGTATTTAATGTTGTTTTTTTATTATTAATGTTGGAGATGTAATCTCCCAGGGAACATGCGTATTCATAGACAACATTATTTTTTACATAGTGGGATTTTTTAGGTCCGGTTTTGTTTGTAGTAATTAAATGAGATGTTTTACAACTTTTATAGTAGATATATCTTTTGTTAGAATCGTTGAGTAATATGTATAGATGAATTATGTTTTTAATTGTTTTTTCGTCCTATTTATAATTAGGGTGTATAACTGATTACGATAGAATAAGTTAATGATATATTAATGATATAATAATGATATTAATAATATTAATGATATTAATGATATGTTAATGATATATTTATTTCTGTTTGTGTCAGGAATGGATATTGAATTATTTTTTCTAAATTTTCTTAAGACTAATTTTATTTGTTCGTCGGTGGCAAGGTTTGGTAAGTTATTGTTGATTAGAGTTGGCTTAATGTTCCTTCTAGTATACTGTGTCCGAAGAAGAGATTACTTTGGCCCGGTAAATCATGTTTTTATAACTGAAATATATATATATATATATGTGTGTGTGTGTGTTTGTGTGCGTGTGTGTGTATTGAAAGGGAGATAGGACACAGAGAAAGAGGTAAGAGATCGGGAAGAGATCGGGAAGAGTAGAAATTCAAATAAGAATCTCAATCAGTTATACGAAATATGACCGCTTATTTTTCATCGATATTCTACTGATTTTCTTCTTTTATTCTCACAGAAAATCTCTCTCTCACATACATTATCTATCAATCTATCTTATCCTTATATATATATATATATATATATATATATATATATATATATATATATATATATATATATGTATGCGTGTGTGTGTGGATATGTATTTATTCATGCGTACCCACTTAAATGTCTACTGACCTTCATTCACACATACTAGTGTTTGTGTCTCATTATACTCTGCTCCATATCTGCTTTTAAGTTTCATTCAGTCTTGTTTTCTTAACGCATCCATGGTGTGCGTGACTTGCGTGCGGCCTGGCGTTCTATCGGGCGCCATCTTGTCTGTTATTACGCCCCTAGAACATGCCAAAACAGTGACCAGACCTACCCATTTGTGACAATGATTTCACATCATCATAAAAAAAGAAGCCGTTTTTTTATGGTCATGGATTAGACTGGATGCACGGCACTCAACGATTAGAACTCGATAACCGTTGCACAATCAGGAAGAACTATCGACAAAGTCTCAGGTTTATATTAATGAACACTGTCTGTCTGTCTGTCTCTCTCACAAACACATAGATAGGGATAGAGAAAGATTATAGAGAGGAATACAAACGGCAGCCATCTTTAAGGATTTCATTTACTTTCTGATAATGAAGACAATTTACTTTTTGTTAAAATAGATTTTCTAGTATATCAGCTCTCTGTACAATTTATCTAATTACTAGTGGCGTGAGAATTATACTTCTTTACGCGTTATGTTCAATTGACAATTTAAGTTAGAATCGTAATCATGTTTTTTTTTCAGTTGATGCCTTTTCTATTTTTTCCTCTAGTACATCTTCTTAAACTTCCTGTAATGTTCGTCTACACTTTTTCATTTCAGAACTTATGATGATTTAAAACAGTTTTACATTCATTGTGTTACAGTCATCAAACGTTCGGAATCATTTCTATATATTTTGTTATCACCAATCCTTTTTTTTGCATTTGTGCCCTCAAACTAGAATACTACTTTTCCAGTTATTTTCATTCTATTCACGCACCTTTTCTGTAGCAGTTATTCTCTTCATGTAATGAAGACAATCTAGGCACACATTGGATGTAGAAATAACTGTTTATTTTTATTTATCATATTTTTAAACGTTGATGTACAAAAACAATGCTAAAACTGAAGCAAGATATTATTCATACATGTAATAATTTATCGTAATGATTATTATGAACACAAATTAGATATGTGATTATTCAGAATATACTTTTCTTAAGCATGCTTATATTCGCTTAATTTTATTTACCATATTTCTGCAGGTTTTGTAATTTTAATTATTGTTATAGTTTTATAATAATAATAATAATAATAATTATAATAATAATAATGATAATAATAATAATAATAATAATAAATAAGTAGTAAGTGTCTCTACTCTGTAGTAAAGGAAGCCGAAAAATTCAAAAAAGAGCTTCAAATGGGCACAGAAATTCAAATACATCACTGTACACCGGCTGAAGCTGCAAAAAACTTTTAAAAAAATGCAAAGAGAAATGCGACCGACCAGATAAAGAAACAATGGCAAAATAAACCGCTCCATGGCCAATACTCTGCCCGTACCAAACAAGCAGACGTAGACAAAAACCGCACCCATCAGTGGCTACGTAGTGCAGGGTTGAAAGGTGAAACTGAGGGTTTTATAATTGCTGCACAAGACCAATGCTTGTTAACTAGGAATTATCAAGCACATATACTAAAATACTGTGTTAGCCCAAGATGCAGATTCTGTGACAAATATCCAGAAACCATTGATCATCTTATATCAGGTTGCACGATATTGGCATCCACTGAATATAAAACCCGGCATGACAGAGTGGGCCAATATCTGCACTGGAAAATTTGCAACTCCTATGGGAAGGAAACTGGAAGAAATTGGTACGAACACCACCCTGACCCGGTTACGGAGATAGGACCTGTTACAATTCTATGGGACTACACAATATACACTGACAGAACAATCAAAGCCAACCGCCCAGACATTGTTATTAAAGACCACAAACAAAATAAGTGCCTCCTTATTGATATGGCAGTCCCTGCAGACTGCAATGTGTCTTTGAAGATATTCGAAAAACTGTCAAAATACAAGGACCTTGAAATCGAAATCTCAAAAATGTGGCACATGGAAACATCAACAATTCCTGTTGTAGTTGGAGCCCTTGGACTGGTTGGAAAAGATTCCAGTAGGCTGATTGAAGGGATCCCTGGAAGTCCATGCCTCAAAGAGATACAAAAAATTGTTCTGACAAGTACAGCCCACACTTTACGAAGGGCTTTATCTATGTAATTATTTTTTTTTTTTTTGCAGTGGAAAGTGTCATGATGCCATTTCTAACCTTAGGTCCCTGGGCGGGACCCGGAAAGAAATGTGTAAACGCCAGATATCAAAGGATAATAATAATAATAATAATAATAATAATAATAATAATAATAATAATAATAATAATAATAATGATAAATATATTGTATTTGCAGATTTCCATGTCGGAACAATCTGATGGATTTCCCTTAAGATCTAGTGAAAACGAACCCCCTCAGTACTTCCAGACTATTTTTCCTGTTGTAGTTTTAATCCTTCCGCAATCCTTCCGTAATCCTTCTTTAAAATGTCAAATCTCTTTTTTTTTACAAAACCGCTATAGGCCACTTATAACGATAAGGACAATGGCCACTTTCCTATTCCAACATTTTTTATTCTTGTATTCATTTTATATTTTTATATTTTGTGACAAAGATATTATTATTATTATTATTATTATTATTAACGATACTTTCATTCGCACAGTTTTCGTTTTCAGCCAGCGATCTTGCATTGTGTGTGTCCTCCATCAAGTTTCATCTCCTCAGACAGAGAGCAACTTTTGCACAATATGTTTAGTGCTAAGCAACACAAACTCCTGAAGCAATAGAATGCTAAGTTTTATTACGATTTTCTCAAAGTAGGTATTCGGTGGTATAGACGCCATTGCTCTAAGGATAACTGGTACAATAGTGGCCTGAACACCACATGGTCTTCAATCGGGTGCACGGTGTATATCTTAAGCTTTTAAATAACTTTGACCTTGATATTATGTTCACGAAACCCAGCAACAACGACGACGAAGGTTTTTCTTGTTTCTTTTTCAACAACGGTGGTGTCTTGCTGATGGAATGGATTTCTCGCAATGAGAAATCGAATTTCAGTCGAGTTTCTTGCATTCACTTACGCGCTAATACTTCAGGTATGTATCAATCTCTTTCCCTCGACCCAGCTATGGGTTAAATAGTAGAGCAAACTGGATTCTTTAGCCGTAGTCGTAACCTGTCTAAGATAAGAGAAAACTAAATTCGAAACCGGTGGAACACGGGGATAGCAACTACATAAAGTACAAACCTACTACTACCTATGGAAACCACTGTAACAATATTCAGCATGGTGGGCGTTTTAACCCCATAATCCGCCGGGAGTCTACGGGTGAGTAAGAGTGGGTGATATCTTGGTGGCCTCAAGGACGCGGCCTGTTTGGATATTGAAATCCCACATGATCTTTGTTATTATTATTATTATTATTATTATTATTATTATTATTATTATTATTATTATTATTATTATTATTCATGGTGTTTATAAGACAAAGATAACATTAATATAAATAGTAATGCCAATGATGACCATAACAATAAATGCTATTATTGCTTCAGCTTTAATTTTTCATTTGAATTAAATCATATAACTTTTAAAACTATGCAGTAACATTTCAATATGTTTTTATTATTACCTGTTGCAGTAATTTTATCTTAGTTTTAACTTGAATACTAATAATTACGCCGAGAAAAATGTTAGTGCTGAGTCTTTCAAGCAACTAAAGACCCAAGATGAAGATGAAAATTGAGTTTCGATCAGTTTCACTTTAGCTGACAAATCGGTAAATTCTGACGACGTGAGAAAAGGGGGCCAGATGAAAACAAAAAGCTGATTGATTGATGGAACTGTCAGATTTAGAGGGAGTACAACTATAAACTTTTCCCCCATGATTTGCAATTTTTCTCTTCTCTGAGTCGACTGGCCAGTGAGCAATAGCTTCCATTTCATGTCAACACATATAATTTCCTTTGATAGTAAGTTTCTGACGGAATTCAACAACGACATACATATATCACCTGATTTGGTATATACATGAAATTCAATCTGCATTTTTCACTTAATTTGTGTACATTTAAATATTTAAATATCTAGGAAATGATTTAACAGAGGATAGAAAACGTGATACCGAAATCTAAAGGCGCATTGGAATAGCGAAAATGCTTCCCAAAAGCTAAATAAAGTATTAAAAACAGAAAAATTCAACAGAAACATAGAAAGGAGTACTGAACTGTTATGTAATATCTGTCCTACTGTATGGCAGTGAATTCCGGACAATCTCCTCACAGATGAAGAAGAGACGAAGCAACTGACATGTGGTTCTACAGAAGAATGATAAAAATCCCATGGAAGGAAGAGGTTTTTGGGAAATTGGAAACAAAAAGAACACTATTATTAAAATCATAAAGAGACAATTGAAATTTGTAGGGAAGATAATGATAAAAGAGCGGTTGGAGAATTCGACACTCACAAGGCAAGAGAGACAGAGGAAAGCAGCAATTAACTTATTTAACAATCTTTTGTAAATGGTCAGCAGAACAGGATTTATGAGAGATGGAACAATAACAAATTTTGCTCAGAGCTACAACGGACAGGAAATTGCTGAGAGCCATGACCACCCACGTCCGCAATGGACATGCCAAATAGAAGAAGAATTAAAGTAATGAGCTGATGATTTTGCTAGGGAAATTCGTTTCTCTTGAGGATTATGAGTAATAATTCTGAATAATAAAATAGTTTAAAATAATGGTAATTTCATATAAGAAGCTAATGTTTAGTTTAAGAATAAACAAATGATATCTGTTACAACAATACTGTAATGTCAAACAGTAAAAAACAATAAAAGACGGGCTAAAATGTATCTTTGTTTTTTAATCACGTTTAAAACCTAAGTTAAAAGCGAAATGGTCTTCATTTTTTGTGCATGCATTGAATAAAAATATAAAGAAAGAAACAGGAAATTAAGCAAGAAAGAATTGAAAAAAGAAAGTAAAATAAAAGGAAGATAAGGGAATTGAATAAAGAAACTAAAGAATAAAAAAGGAAAGAAATAAGATTTTGATGAAGAGAAGAGTAAAAGAGTGGAAACCACCAGGATGGAAAAACTATGACGTAAAAAAGTAAACAAAACGTTTATATGTGAGCGGGGAATAAAAACAAAACATTTTAATGCAATTTATATCAATTAAAATAAATGAATAAAACCACAGTGACTGCGTTTAGACAAACAATGACACAGCAAATCTATGAGGGCAAAAATCTTAGAGAAGAAATTAAAAATAGAAAAGAAAGTACATGCGTCTGTGTTTGTGGCGGGGTATATATTATTGGAGAAACGTAACCTAAAATTTTACGAACGTAAAGAAAAGTTAAAGCAAGAAAGCGAAAAAAATCTGTGATGGATAAATAAAAGAGGAAAATATAAAAATTACAAAAGAAAATTGCATCAAAGAAAAAGAAAAATGTAAAAAATTCTCTGTAAAACTAGACTAAGCGACGACTTTATGATAAACAGCATCGTCGATCGATATTCGATTATTATCTATGAAAAAATACTTTACACTTCGAAACGTTCTTCAGAGATTTTCTTTACCGGTCTGGCCTAAAATGTTCGCAAGATCTGTCATACGACCGAGAAAAATATCGAAGAAGCATTAAAATAAGATAAGCAGTAAAGAAAAGAGAAATGATTAAATAAAAAGCAGACCAATGGATAAATAAATTTATATGCAATCAAAAAGTATAGTTCAGACAGACGTCAGTTTAAGGAAAACTGATAGAAAGTAAAGGATAGGAGGAAGAAAAATTTAGGACTGTATCGAAGAAAGAGATAAAGTAATGGGTAATGATGTTATTATGTAAAGGCGTTGGAAAGGGAGAGCATACAAAAAGGTATAAAACAGAAACTATTATGCAACAGTAAGACATGACTCAAAGGACGGAAATTCTAAATTCTGGAAGCTTTAGATGATGTTGGCATTGACAAAATTACAGACATAATAAATGAAATAATCAACAGTGCTAATACATCTGGGACTATGTAGATCCATTCTCATAGCGTTGCCTAAGAAGCCAAGTGTAAATGAATGTGAACGCCATCGGACAATCAGCTTAATGACTCACATAACAAAACGTATTACTCGAATTATGATGAATAGAGCGCACAGTAGAATGAAACCCGTAATCAGACAAGGACAGTGCTATTTCATTAACAAGACTAGAACAAGGAATGCAATATTTATGTTCAGAATCATGTCAGGAATAAATAAAATGTAAAAGGATGAATACATATGTTTTATAGATTATGTAAAAGCATTTCATAAACAACGTCACAAAGAACTGTTGATAATTCTATGCAAACTTAATTTATTTGGAAAGTATTATCTATTGCTTACACTGGGGGAAAACCTCCTGCACACGGATAGAAAAGGTATTTAGTAAATATGCAAAATAGAAAACGGACGTAATTCAAGGATGTGTCTTCTCAGTAGATTTATTAAACCTTTACCGTAACGCAATCTCGAGAGAATTAGAAGTCCTACCAGGATTCATTATTGGCGGTTACAATCTTAACAATATTAGATATGCAGATGACACAATGTTGATAGCAGGTACAGAAAAAAGACTACAGGAACTCCAACAGAAATTAGTGAAGGAAAGAGAGAAGAAAAGACTAAAAGATCAATTGTAAAAAGACAGAATGTATTTTTGTTAGCAAAAGAAGAATTACAAATTGGAGGCCAAAATCCAACAAGTATAAAAGATTTAAATATCTAAAATGTGTTTTAATAGGGGACGGAAAATGCGATACTGAAATCGGAATCCTTCTTCTCGTCTCTCTTCAGGGCGTTGGCGATAATGGTTTTCTACAGTTTCATATTCTTTGTAGCTCTTAGCAAAGTTTGTCCTTTTACCATCTTTCCTAATCTCTATTCTGCCAACCATTTACACAAGTTCGTTAGGTACGTTCTGCGTTGTTTTCCTCTGTCTCTCTAGCCTTCAATCTGTTCTGTGAGCATCAGATTTTCCAAATGCTCTTTCCTCATTATGTGTCTCAGAAATTTCTACTATCTCTTTCTGGTGTAAAGTATAAGTGTACTTTTCAAAAAAGTTCGTTGTTGTTACATATTCGGTCCATGGTATCCTCGGCTTTCTTCAGTAAAATAACATTTCTATTGCTTCAAAGCTCTTCCTCATTTGTGATGAGATTGTCCATCATACACTACCATATAGTAGGACTGATATTTCGGAACAGTTCAGTACTTGTTTCAAAGGTAATTAAAATATTAAGGCAATGACATCTTCGATGGAAACAAAGAAAAAGTACACTGTTATTGCTTACCCGATTAATTTCAGTTACAAAATACTAAGGATAAAAGACAAGTCGTTAAAAGATCGATACAATCGGAATATACATGTTACAAGTTGTCATTATTCGATCGATCCTAATGGATTGTTTCTTTAAATTTGTTCGAATCACTTCATATTTAGTGTGAGATTGCAAGGATGGACAACGGATGTCAAATAGGTTGGAAACTCTAATGGAATTTTTGAGTGATGTTTTCAATAGCATTTTTATATTTTGTACAACAAATTTTGGTCCGTTGAATTTGACTTGTGAATTCTGAGAGTGCTTTTTATATATCGAATGAGAATTGTACTTAATATGAATGTAATATTTTCTTATAATAATCTTGTATCGTGTGCGGCTATTATTATCTACTATTCCAGTCGACAAATTTAGTTTTAGATCTCGGGCCACACACACTGAGACATATAACATTACACACACATGCATTAATGTGCTTACAGACATACATGCATGTACATGCACACGCACATATATACATTAGCTGTATTAAATCTAGCTGCATTAAATCTCGAAATGTTTCCCAAACTATTCCCCGTCTTAATATTTTATAACCTTGAAAATCCTTATGAGTAAAAAATCCGCTTAAAGTTTTTAAATTATTCAAAATTAGATTAAATGCTTATGAAGCCTTTTTTCCTGGGTAAAATATTAATTTCTTTAGAATTTTGGGAATTATAATTCTGTTGCCTTTTTAAAGGGGCGTCCAGATTAGGTGATTATTTATGCGAGACGATGCAAAAGAGCAAAAACTATTGACTTTTCAGTTCTATTGAAATGCAAAGGAGAATCGCGTACAATCGAAAAGATTTTTCCCTCAAAAACACTTTATCGACCTAAAATTAGATTTAATAAAGTAAGCATGTTAAGCTTATGGATAATCATTCAAAAATTGAGGCGGCCTTTAAATGTACTCATTACAGTCATCCACGACTTAGAGCTTGGATAAGCGACTTGACCAAAACCTTCTAACCTGAAAAGATCATCGAGTAATGTGACTCCCAAACTATTCTTGATATTCTTTAGCACAATGTAGAAACAGGCTACAGGAGAGATAGATAACGGAGAATGACGACCCGCGGAACTTAAAGGGTTTCTAGGCCTATACTGATAAAGATCTTATTCGCAAACAATGCGGTTCTTGTCTATCCTACAAATAGAAGAGGCAGGTATAAAAAGACACGAAGTCAGACTTATAAATCAAAAGCATCAACCGCCTTCCATTTCTATCAGTCTAAAACAGCTGGAAATGGTCCAAGGCTTGAGCTATCGAGGCAGGCTCATTTCTTCTGCCGCCAGATTCTAGAAAGGAATAAGCCATAGACTAGTCAAGGCAAATCAAACCATTGGTAAAATACCCAAATGTGTCTAGAGCAACAGAAAAGCCACAAAAGCCTCTTAAATAAGAATCTACGAAGCCATCGTGCCTCACACCGTTCTATATGGTGCTCATTATAGGGTCCTATGCCGATTTTACTTGTGTATACTTGAGTTTTCTCCATAGTCTTTTAAAGGAGCAACCAGTAATGCTGATATTATAGACTGTCAGTTCAAGTTGAAGTTATTCTATGACAGACTGGTCATATGGCTGGAATGGAAGTCGTTTTTCAAAGACATTACTATTCGCCTAACTAGTCTCTCAACGACGGAGATGTCTATTCCCACCGAAAATATACTACGGCTCCATTAAAAAGTAATTTTCTGTGGTTTTAACCAGAGTCAGTCAGTTATGTGCTATGCTTGATACACTCTTAGGCGATCATATATTTTCCGATACATGACTGACGAGGCAGATTTTCCCTCAGTAAGTTGCCATTTCTTTCTGCAGTAGATCAGTTGCCATCCAAGGCCATAGAACCCGGTCTGTCCTGCTATTTACCCATAGATGGGAGAAGAAGAAGAGGACCTTTCCCTTGGGTATTAGCACGTAAGTGAATGTAATGGATTCGACCGGAATTCGAACTCAGCTCTCCGATTCCTTAATCAATACATTACTCCACCGTGCCTCCTAAGCAGAATACAAAAACGAATAGAATCTGATAATTGAGCCAAGGAAGAGAGGCAATCTAAATGTTGGGTTATTTACTGATTTCTCTATTCTCTTCTCTAAGTTGATATACAAAAGCATATGGAAAGGTATATATAATTTAAAAGTATAATTCACAAAGAGCATGATGTTCAAATAAATCTCTTTTATTAAGCAGTATTTATAATTCTTCTTTACTTTCTGGGGATATTTTCTTTTACTTTCTACTTTGAGCACATCATCATTTTAGCTTAAACATTGTCAGTAACAGCTGGATAACAAAATACTGAAAAAGAACACAACGATATGAAAATAAAAACTGAATAAAATGGGCAAAGTTTGTGGTGGTTAAAAATAAATCATAATAAATTAAAATAAAAATATTCTGGTAAATATAAAACGCATAATTATATGTTGAATATTTTACTATGAAAATTTGGTTAATACGAGTTTTATCGTGAAAATATCCAATTACATTTTCTGTTCTTTATCTTCACGCCAAAATCAGTGGCACTTACTTTTGTGACATGTTAAAATATTTCTTCACTGAAAAACGTTTAAATTTTTCTATAATACAGAAGTAAAATGTCAGCGAGATATAACCAAAGGAGAAAAGGCGAAACGGAGGAAGGGCAGAATTTCCGTAGTTGAATGAACTTTAAGTAGAAAATTATAAATAATTAATTTCTTGTAGAAACTATGCATAAACTGAGGAGTTTTTCCTAGACGTTTTCCATTATTGTTGAGGCTCGTAGAAAAAATAAGAAAATGAACGGATTTACGAATTAAAATTATTATTATTATTTTATATATAAATATATGAGCCCATTTAACGTAATTATAAATTTTAGGATAATCAATGCTTTGAAGACAAAACGGATCGCAGAAGAAAATACAAAGTTTAACGCAATGCAATAAATTAGATCTGTTCTGGAATAAAACATGAAATTTAATGTACATGAAATTTACGTTTTTATATTTTCAATAGTCTTTTTGAACAATTTCATTTATTCTCTGTTCATTTTTATTTTTATATCTTATTCTCATAATCACTAATTCTCGCAGTTTCAAAATTCCATTAAATCCTTTTCCTTTTGATTTAAAATTTATTCTGTGTTTTTATAAGTTTAAAAAATTTCATTTCTATTTCTGGTATTCTATATTTGATTTTCTTTCTTTTTTCGTCCTTTTCCCCTGACTTTTGACTACATTTATTTGCTAGCCTTTACCCTTTTCCTCTCACTCGCAGGTAATTTCTTTCTTATTTTTCTTGCTCAATTTGTCCTTGAATAGTATCTTTTCCCATCTGTATCAGATATGGTCGCACTATCTCATTATATATCTGTCGGTCCTTTCTTTTTTTCTTGTTCTTCTCTTATCTTCACACCTCTCAATCAGCTATCTTGCTATCACAGACGATCTTGCGTTGTCTTTGAAACTTGATTAGTATTTATCAGTCATTCTCGTTTTTTTTCCTATATTCATTCTACTCTTTCCTTATCTCAGTTTTATTTCTATCACCTTACACTTAAAAATAGGTTCACGTGCCATCTGTGGACGTGTCATGCGTCGTAATAAACATATTCACACACTACAATATATACTGTATATTCACGCAGACATATAGAAAAGCAAACTGATTCATCAGCAAAAGATCACATTCACACAAATGTATATATAAGTAAACACATTCCCACGTCAATATAGATCCATTCAATCGAGTTTGAGTATAGAAAAATTCGCATTCTTGATTCTCATATATTTATAAATTTAGGAATATTGATATAGAAGCACGCTAAACCTGCGACAAATAATTGTCCATAGTTCTAATATACAGGTTTGTCTTTCTTTTCTCTTCTTCTTTATTAATGAATATAATATTTCGGGCAATAGCTTTTGTGGGATTTAAGTGTGAATTGTATCTAGTTATCACGTTACATTTAGTATATTTTCATCCCTCAGTCATTTTATATAAAACTGGAGTTTACCAATTCTACAGAATCAAGTGCTTGAGTGTCAGGGTCTTGCGTGAATAATGATAATTAGTTATGGAAGTCGGAAATAATGACGGACGAGATTAGAATATGTCATCTGACTGGCGTCTCTTCTGAGAAAAGCTGAATCCCAATGCTGATGTTGCTATGAAAGGAACTTAAGTTGAGGTAAAAGAGGGCAGACGAGATTGGAATCTATGATCACGTTTGTCTCGTTTAATTCAATGTGATAGCAGAAACGTTCTGTTATGTCGGAGTTCAACTTGCTATACACAGAACACATTTCTCGTGGATGTAATGAAAACAGAATTAAGGCAGTTATTTCACAGTTGTGGCCCTCCGTACCAGAAGTCAATGTAAGTTTTTGTCAGCAAAATAAACCACATCTTATTTTATCTTATTTATCTTAATGCAAGCACAAGAACTTATCAATCATCCACGTTATTTTAGACTAGTATATTCCAATTTAAAATATGAAAAACAAAAAGAAATCTGTCGTAAAATGGTAACGATTGAATTCAAGATATACATGAAGATGGGGGAAAATGAATTGTCCAAAATGCATTAATGACAATGAACATGGAAATAGTGCAGATAGTTCAAATAAGATATGCTTATAATTGGGTACGCTAAATAACGACTCACTCAATGATTTTTAGTATATAGCGATATATAGCAATTGCATATACAATAATTTATAATTACATTCAAATCTATCTATCTATCTATCTATCTATCTATCTATCTATCTATCTATCTATCTATCTATCTATCTCTCTATCTATCTATCTATCACACAGTTACACGTATTATTATAGCCTACAACACTGCATTTATAAATTATCAGGTTTTTCAGATCTAATGGACACACCTATGGTGAGGCTTAAGTTCTATGCGCTCATAGGTCAGAATTATATTTGGAAATCTGAATCGTATCTTAGGATGGAACAGCAAATTTTATTTATAGGAAAAGTATCAATTCAAAGTGAAAAGTAGATCCCCAGTATATAATCTTACCCATTAATATATATTTTGGATATTCAAAGTGAAATACATACAATATGAATATTCGCAAATATGTGTAATTCCAACCCCTAGCAAAGCGATACATATAAGGACACAAAATATATTTTATTACGGGAGCCAATATTTTAACAAAATTGATATTACCCATCCCATGTCAATAAAAAAAAACTTCATATTACAGCTATATATTTGTATGATAAAAATATATCATTCGAATTTCAGCTTATCATTACTGATTTTTGTAGAATTATTTGCAAAACTTACATTTTAATGAAAATGAAAATTATTCATCATAATAAGAATAAATAAATATATTTATGAAATAATATACTTATTAATATTTAATATTATTTAAAAAAATACAAAGATTGAAATCGACTGTAAAGAGCCTTAAGAGAAATAAGATATAAAATTATTTAGTTAAGATAACACACGATTGGGAACAATAAAAACATAATTTGAAAATATTTTCAAGATCAATATAAGAAAATAAACAGGTTTTTGAGAAGAGTAACAAACAAGTAAAACTGACTGATCAGAAAAAAAAATCCGAAGAAACTGATGTTGTGAATGTAAACACAGAGAAAAGATGCAGATGTTAGCGTAAGACATGAAATCAAACCAAGTGCCACCTTTAAGTAAAAAATAGATAGATGAAAAAGTATATGGATATTGATTTCTCAACAGCAATTTCTAGTGGCAAATGTTCAGCTGATTACTGAGCGAAATGACGGGTCACACATGGAAATAATTTATGAACACGTTAGATGCACTAATGTTCTGAGTTAATATTTTCGGCAGTTATAGGTTCTGTCAAATTTGATGAAGACGTCAAATACGTGCCAAGAATTATTGTAGGTTCGAAGTCAAGATTGTTTTTGTGGCACCAAATTACAAACGAGGAAGCTAAAAGATTATATTGATGCAAGAATAAAGCTGATTATTTCTCCCGTAGAAAAAAGTTCAAAGACAACAATAGAATACAATGGAATTACCTACCCCTTATATATATATATATATATATATATATATATATATATATATATATATATATATATATATATATATATATATATATATATATATATGAATATAACAGAAGTGATATGTATGAAATTAGAAATAATATTCAAGTAAAGAAAATTTCAGGGTACATGGAAAACTGCTGTGAATCAAATTAAAGTCGAATAAGTTAGTAAAATCAACAGAGGAAACCCTTTTTATTTTGGTTTACATTATGGAAAAATGAAATTATTTATTTCTTATTATATGTTCATTATTTAATTTTCATTCTTACACAGTAGAAGCGGAGCTGTATAAATACATTATTTATTATAAATATACAAATTCACACACACACACACCACACACACACACACACACACACACACACACACACACACACACACACATGTATTACATGAAATAGAAATCCCAATTTATCTCATGAAGTATATTTGGATTTCTATTTTAAATAATTTATATGCTCTGTAATAATAAATACATTGAGCGTTTTTGTAGATCAGTTTTAATATTTTATATTATTGAATTCACTTGGATTATATAACGGATTGTTACATACACACACATGCACACACATATACACACGCAAACACACACACGCACACACACACACACATATATATATATATATATATATATATGTATGTATATATATATATATATATTGAAATTATTACCAACTTCGGTTAGTTAATGCCAATTTTACTGGCATTAACTAACATTGACTTGCTAATACAATTTTACATAGTGCATTTCGCTTAGATTGTAGTTATACATCTGTTCATATATATGTAATGGTTATTCACGTTATTGCTAATCTAAAATCCAAAGTTGCAAAGGAAAAGGGCGCGTCTAATATCAGTGATTCCATTGATAAATATAATTACGAAAAATTGGTAAGTTATGTTATTTGGTAAATATTGGTGAGTTATTTATCGATTTTTTATTCTCCAGACAATTTGAAAGACAACATAACTTACTTGTAAAATAAATGACGAACATGTTGCATATAGTCATGTACAAATATTCATATCTGTAAAGAAAATTAAGGTGTTTTTAGTACTGTTTTCCATCTATAAGACCATACTCAAGAATGCATGCTTCAGCAATAAATAAATAGATGAATAAAGGGGCGTAGCGGAGAACATGGAACTTCTTTGCTAATAGACCTTTACAATGAGGCGAGGATTCATTTAAATGGCCAATTCAGTTACATTACGTTACGGATTAAACTGGTCAGGCAGTCGAACAACTTTTATAATGTAAAATTTCAATACTATAAGAAAAATTTAAAAATATATTTTGAAAACAAACTTGCGTAATAACTGGGGTGACGGGAAGTTTTATAGAAATGATATTTATTTTTTAATTTCTCTAAACTGAGATGTGATATAGTTTATAATATTCTCCTGAGACTGAAAGGCATGGGAAAATTATGCGTAACACGAAAAATAATCATTTGTTGAATTACATATTGGATTCAGTACATTAAGTAAAAATATAGTAAGAATTGGAAACATTTAACGGTTTATATTTAATAAGAACCATTTATAAATTTCAGAGAGAGAAGACAATGTCTAACTTAACATAACAAACAGCACATCTACAAGTCATTGTCACGAGCAAAATCAAATGTTTTTGAAGGTCAAAAATTAACCCAACCATTTTGCTCAAAGTAGCTTAGCATCTTTCGCTTTAAATTTAATAATGTATATTTTTAAAATTAATATCAGTAAAATTATATATAATCAACAAAATTACGCTTTTGTCTGGCAAATCTGGAATGAAAGTTTCAATCCCGAAAGGACAAATGCTATTCATCGAATTCTGAAGACAAACAAAAGCAAATAACTGTACGTCAATTAAGGATACATTTGTCTACGAACATACGAGTATGCGGAGCAAACAATTACAGCCTCAATCTGTCCAAACATTATTTTTTAGAATTTTGTCTCGATTGGGGGAAGAATTTTTCAGCACCTCCTAGTATATGAACTTTGAGGACTCATTTATCATCGTTTTGTGGAAAGAATTGCATAAGACTTTGATAGTTAATTAGTCATTTCTTAATATGTCAAGCCTAGATTTTGAAATTCCTTCGTTTTCTGAATTACATTTGCAGTGAACAAAAAAGCGTACATCGTCAGATCTCTTATAAAATGCATCATGTTCTTCATAAAACTGAATTTATTCATTCATTTCTACTTTTAGCCGAGGTTTTTATATTACTCATTTTCTGTAAAAAGTTCCTGCCCCGTTAGATCAAAAATTACATCTATTATTCTTGCTGAAAGGCATAATATATCAAAGCTTATATTTATCCATACGTTTTTTACGATGTCCCTCGTTCTAATTTAATGGATAATATGCGATTATCATTACAAGAACAAAGCATAGCCTTTATCCAAACCGACTGATTATTAAAAAAATTACGTTTAACTGAGCTCTGTTAAAAATATTGCGTCAGAATTATTTAACGGCAGTATTATTAATATTATTATCACTGACGGATAAGTTTAAATGGCCGTTTCTTTTCTTGCAACGACAAGTGTGCAAATTATAATTAAGAATTCCTGTAAGATGGAAAAGCGGAAGGCAAGCAACGGTTAAAAATGCACGAAAAACATTAAAACGTGAAATAATATGGCGAAATACATTATGAAAGAAAAAGCTAGCATAAAACCGCGTCGTAGGCGTTGTAGAGTTTCCCTTGGAAAATGGTTGGTGGGTGAGGTGGTGTGACTTGTCGGCTGTGTACATTTCTGAATT
Organism: Acanthosepion esculentum; assembly: GCA_964036315.1. Classification (NCBI taxonomy): domain Eukaryota; kingdom Metazoa; phylum Mollusca; class Cephalopoda; order Sepiida; family Sepiidae; genus Acanthosepion; species Acanthosepion esculentum. The sequence goes on from OZ038491.1 coordinate 90,672,993, forward strand.
TGAATGGTGTCGAAAGGAAGAATGAACACAAGAAAATGAATAAAGAACTCGGGCACCGTTGTTATAATAGACGATAACATGCTTGACGGGTCAAAAGCGATGAAAGGCTGTCATTGATAGAAATGTGTTAAAAAGGTTCATTAGGCCGGTAAAAACTACAGGGAACAGATCAGGCGATCGATTACATTGTATATTTGAGTGGCTTCTATAATTTTCTGGAGATGAAGGAGTCGATTATGGAAACAATTGAAGCTTAGCTTATCGAAATTAATCGCTTGCAATGATTCAGTGCGCTGTCGGTTTCTACAACGAAAGAGTAATCTGATATTTTTCTTAATTTTAAAGGTATTGTACAGTGTTCTTAATAAATAAGTGCTCATATACATATGTACATACATGTATACATACATACATACATACATACATATATACATACATGTATACATATACAGGGTGCATCAAAATACTTTCACATGCTTTGGGGCGGGTTCCTGATACCAAAAGCAAAAGAGCAAAGGTTGAATGACTTGACTGCTTTCGGTCTGGCAATCTGATACAGCAGTGCTGCCTCGCGCCCATTACCATTTGTTCTGTGGTATATAAAAATCATATCTGACTGCTCGCAGGATGAATATCTTGCCATTGTTAAACGGACGACTTCTCGGTTAACTCACAAATACACACGATAAACGTTGAAGACAGACTAAATGTACATGAATGAACAAATGAAACCTGATCTACATGTCAACACAGCGTCATCAACCGTAAACTTTCTTTAAAAAACGAAGGATTTGCGGACATATATTTATATGGACTTTTGTCCTTGTTTTGGTGTGAGGAACCAACGCCCAAAGTGACCATCTCAAAAACACACGTAATAGAGGATTTCGTATGTATAACTGTCAAGATAGGAAGGAGACGTTCTTTATATTTTTTTAAAGTAAAATATTTTCAATGCTTCCAGTTACCATTTTCAAAATAATAGTTTATCTTGGCTAGCTCAGAATAATCAACACGAATGTTATTCTCTAACCTGGTAGACATTTTTACACTTGAATAAAGGAAACGTCATTATTGCCTGCTTTGATACTGATTATATTCCATCTTTGTTAGGCGATATGAAATACCAAAGCAACTTTTTCAGTAATGCCAGGAAGAGTGAACGTGGTTATTAGAAATCATTTGAGTACTTCAGCAAGGTGATAAAATCGATTTAATTGATGAACGGTGGTAATATAGCGAATTAAATCTGGTTGTTTCAGTTCATAAGCGATGCCAGGTGCGTAGCTATATTTAAAATATTCTTGAGTAATTTTACCCAGCTTCATTTGATTTTTTTTATGTCTTTAGCAATCTCTTAAGATGTTATAGACTTTATCATAAAAATCATAGAGAAAGTACCATTTACGATCTGTATATAATCAAATTCAATATATACACAAATCTCTAAAACCTCAGCTAAGATAGGATAGATCTTTAATTTCACTACCAAATGATCTTTATTATTTGTAAACGCACACCGGTGAATTAACAAGTATATATAGCATGTTGATTTTAATATAGGCAGTTGGACTCAAAATCAAATCTTTTTCAACCGTTTACTCAACATGCTTTCCTTGATTATTCCATTAGTTTATTGTCTGACTTTTATTGCCAGCGTTTTAATTAATGCAACAGAAGGGGTTTAGCACAAAAATGAGAAACTTCCTTTTGTTGGACTCTGTGAATTTCTTGGACGTTAAAGTGACACCATTATTATTATTATCTGGTAAAAAATGAAAGATTCAAAAATTGATGCTAGCTGATTGAATCACGATATCTAACCCTTAGGAAAGGTAACTTAGAAGAACAAATACGTAATATATAAGCACATAATTTTATACTGCAGTTCATACCACAAATATCAACAATCTAACTATCCAGGTAGAAATAGTGAAGATGAAATAGGTCAATATTTTCCTTGTCAACATGGGTTAAGTACTTGTTCTTGAAATAAATAACTAAGAGAAATGATTTAATAACAAGGTCAGAAATCTCATCAGTGCTAAAGTGTATGATTCCGTGTGGGCTAAATAACAGATATATCAATATAGCTCTTTATGAAAGTGCAAGGAAAACTAAATATAGCATATTATTTTTACATTTCTTGTTGAAGTCTTTTTCCTTACTATTTAGTTTTTATTGAACATATAGAATCTTGAGTCGTTATCGTCTGTTCTATATTTATAGACTATTTTAATCGAACGCGTCAGTTTTTGGGGATGTCCTAGAATGGAGATATTCTCTTGTCCTGGTCCTTTTACCATTTTAAACTTTATTTATTTTGAATTCACTGCTCTTCCTTATCTTCTTTTGCATGGAGACATGGATAAATTTAGCGTTTTTTATGTATGTGCTCTAATCTTCATCATCTGTGCAAAAGGAGAATGTAATGAATCATAAACTGTGCACAGATAAAAACAGATTTAGTAGAAACGAGGATGCATCCTTTATTATACCATTTTTCAGTGCATACTCGTGTTCCTCAGTATTTCCTCTAATATATATATATATATATATATATATATATATATATATATATATATATATATATATATATACAGTGCTGTTCGATAAAAGTGACACACCTGATTTTTTTACTTAAAATTTTTTCGCCTTTTGTTTTTGGGGTCAAACTATTTTTTAATGTTACTAATATAAAGACTCCTTCCCGACCACCTAGTAAAAAAAGTTTACTAACCCTAAGGTATTCTACTGATAATTATAATTTTGGATAAAAAAAGAGATTTAGGGAAAAACTATGTGCAAAAAAAGTGACTCACTTATTTCCTACAACTAGTAATCAATAGAAACATAACCGAACAGCTTTAAATAAAGAATAATAGAGGTATAATTTATTTATAATAGGCAATATAGTTCGAAATATTTAATAATCTATGGGTCCTCCTTTATTTTGAATAACCTTTTCAACCGTTTTTGGCATTGACTTGATTAGGTTCTGGCAAATCTCATCTCCAAGCATTGAATTCCATTCGGATATGAAATTCACAATAAAATCCTCTTTGTTGCTCAACTGCTTTCTTGAGAGCCTGTACTTTATAATGCTCCATAAGTTTTTCTATGGCGTTGAGGTCAGGAGATTGGGGGTGGCCATGTCATAACACTCACCTGCTTCTCATCAAAGTATTCCTTCATCAATTTTGATTTGTGACAGGGGGCATTATCTTGCATAAAAATGAGCTGGGTGGGGTCGATTTGCACCCTTTCAGCAGAAGGGAGCAGGCAAAACTCTAAAATTCTCTTGTATTGCTCGGCTCGCTCCTGAGGGTCTTTTCAATAGGTTTTAAGAAACCAGTCCCATGAAAAGAAAAGCATCCCCAGAACATTATACTGAACGGATGCTTGACAGTACTTACTGCTAAATTGAAAGAGGTTTCAAAGCTTCTTCTTCAGATTTTAGATCGCTTATCCTTTGAATTTAGCTCAATTTTCGTTTCATCGGAGAAGAGAACATTTAGTAAAAATAAATCACGTGAGTCACTTTTATCGAACAGCACTGTATATATATATATATATATATATATATATATATATATATATATATATATATATGTATGTATGAATGCATATTGATTTTTAAAATGTGTGTGTGCTTGCGATTATACAAAATGTTTACATAGTCAAGTATATTGCGTAATTACTTTTATATGTAAATTATCTGATATCTTTTTCTTTGCTAATTTTCACCCTATATAAAGCCAAAGAGCCACTCGAGGTAGAGGGATACTGAATGATGTCTTATGTGAGTAGGAAGAGGCGGTAAGCAGTTCGGTTTATGAGTTTATGTAGGAGTGATTAGGGCTTAACCGTAGACTTGAAGAGGTGAAGATTGAACATCTCCTCGGGAATCTCTTCCACAAAGTAGTAGTCTTTAAGAAGTTGTTTGAGCAGAACTTACTTCTTACTAATGAGATACCTAAGGAATGAGGATGATTCACCTTGGTGTATGTGGAATAGCAGGTCTTAGCTGCAAAGGTCAAGACTCGTGTAACTAAAGAATGTAACATTCCAGCAAATTTGCAATGGAAATAGCAACAGATTAGTGAGAGGCTTGGCTGTGGAGAAGAAGTTGTAGGTTTGAAAATAGTACATCACATATAATGTCGCGTAGATGATTATGAAATCTGTCAAAACAGGTTATTTACAGAAACAGTACAAGGAGCGAATCATTTTCCCAGCATCTTTAAGGATAGATCGCTTATGTGTTCCACTTGAGGACTGGGATGAGTCATAATAGGCGCTCAAGGTAAGTTCTAATGCAATTGTCCTCGCGATGAATTTATAGCCTACTGCCTCACTGATTCTGTGAGTGAGAGCAGTTAGGGCATCAGCATAGCAGAGCGAAATCCATACTCGCTATCGCTCAGAAGGTTGTTCCTGTTAAGGTATTCAAAAATATCCTTTTTGATTATAGACCCCAAGAGTTTTCTAATGCTAATTGATCGATATTTTGACGGTAATGAGCATTCTTTAAAAAGAAAACAGGGTATAGCGTTGACAGCTTCCATAGACTTAGTAAGCACCTCTCCTTCAGGCAGCGGTTAAAACAATTTGGATATAATTAGGGATAACCCTGGCTTTAATTTCTTAAAAAAACAGCCACCTAAATTTTATACGAACCGGTAGACTTCTTAGAGTCTAGGTCTTTGATAAGCTAAGAAACTTCCTGTACTGTGAGAGAGATATTACAATATCCGTGCATCATGAAAAAGGGAATAGCATGTAAGGTAAGAAGGGCAAAGTCATCTAAGGTAGAATTACAGGGAAAGTTAATTGCAGAGAGCATTGACTTGTCTGGCAAGAATTAACAAACCTTAGGACCATTTGTGGTAATTTTACTTTTGGTGACTAACTCATTTAGTATTTTTAGTGTATACATAGCTATTTAATATGCAATCAGATACATACAGAGTTAAAACAAATGTAGGTTTAATCTTATGAATTATAGGGTGATAAGGAACCACACTTATACATCACTGCTTTTTAGGTGAATATATATATATATATATATATATATATATATATATATATATAGTCAAACCTAATGAGCCAGACACACCTACCAAGGTTTCACTTAGGCAGATCGTCAGGGTCGGCTGGCTAAAGAGGCAACAGAAAACGGCATATATATAGAGACGACGTATCGGGGTTTTTTCTTTGGGCCTTGAACCTGTATCTGTGCGATTATTTTCGACAGACTTTCATGTTCCTGGCTCTTTCTTTTTTTAAAACCTTTTTTTCCTTCGTGATTGATTTGGCTGTTGTTAAATCAAGAGTTCGAAGGTTTTTCGACACGAGTATAGTTACCTATATTTATATATATATATATATATATATATATATATATATATATATATATATATATATATATATATATATATATGTTAAGCGTATCACCCCAAGCAAGGCTGGAAGCCACTATCACGCAAGGAGTTACAGAAGGGTTGGAGGAAGAGCAGATCGGAGTGGTAAAGGAGAGGATGTGGAGAAAGAGAAAGACAGTGGGTCGATCAAGGCAAGGGGGTTGCAGAAGATTTGGAGCGAGAGCAGATAGGAATGAAAGATGAAAGGATGTGGAGAAGGGAAGTGGATAGATCAAGGCAACTGGAGATGTCGATTGACGCTACACTTAAACCGTTGGAGATTGTATTTGTCAGGGAAACAGTAATAGGGAAGGGAGTTCCATAGGCGAGATGTGCGAGACATGAAGCTATTGGAGTAGAAGAGACGTCTACATCTAACAGTTTCAGCGGTGTAGGGGTGGGAGCGGGATGCCAGCCTCGTAGGACGTTTAAATTCACGAGGCCTAGGGACAAGCATAGATATGGGATAACGATATATAATTTTTTACATATCAAGGGACAGTTTTGGAAGAAAGGAAGAAATATGTACGAAAAAGTAGAAGGAATTTTTCCCATGGTGCATTTCGTCCGTTGAAATCCGAATGGATGAAACGCGCCGCATTAAATAAATTTTTCACGATGTCATACATCTTTCCTCCAATTATATATCTATATAAATGTGTGTATGTATGTGCGCGTGTGTGTGTGTGCAACTCAAGTAAACTTCATAATCCCACACACTTCATCGCATAATTAAATAATCCGAGAAAGGTTTTCTTGAAAGATGAGCACAATATCACATAATAATAATAATAATGGAATTATCAGAAATTGTGAAAGATTTATGGATTTTTTCCAAAAAATCTTTTAAAGACATGATTGATTCTGTGCTTGAGACGTTTCTGCAGGCTTTCTTTCTTTCTGAAGTTATGTCTAATCGTCAACATTTCTAAATGCAGATCATTGTAAATGCAAATCATTGATGTACACGTGAATTTTTGCATATGAATCCATTTATGTATACATATTCGTATGAAGTTTGTGTATGTGGTACAGTGTAATGTAATAATCATCCCAGACACACAAGAGTACACATCTTTACACACATGTATCTTACAAATGAATTAATTAATGTAATTACACATATCACTACTATACATACGCTGTAAACATACAAGTATACATATTTCCATGCATACAAATATATAAAACTGCATACACACTATCAGCAAGACTTACAATATTTTTCTTGATTGTCCTCCGGTTGGGATACCCCGGACATTTTTCTTTTTCCATTTTGTATTTAAACAGAAGATATTTGACGAAACCTAAAAAGCACATTTCAAAAGGAAGATTTGACGAGATGAGAAATGACGCTGTATTATATCTATCTTTCATTAAATGGCCTCTTCCATTTTGTTTGCCTCATAGTAAAATAATTTACATTATCTGAATTGTTTTTTTTAGTTCGTAACTTCGACGATATAACAATTTCCTGAATGTTGTTGTCGTTATCGTGTTAATAGACATATTGAAAATATAAATATGGTGTTTGATGTAAATATTCGTAGCAGGTAATTAACCCAGGCTTTGCTATTGTTAATATCTAAATCAGACAGAATTCAGTTACAACTGAATCCTTCTAAGATAAAAGCAAAATGCGAATAAATCATTTTATCATCACTTGGCTCACATAATTGAGTGAATTCAAAGAATATTAATTTATACCGGAACAAATAGTGGTTATCTATCTGCTATTGTGCGAATGTTGTACCTGAATATTTAGTAAGGATTTTTATAAAAAAAAAACATAGTACATACTTAAGAAAATCTGAAAATGTTTTCTTAACATGTGGGTTTTCTCATATAGAATGATTTCTTGTAATAATCATTTATATTTTTCATTTCATAAATGTGTCTTCCTTGTGTTGTTTTATTAAGCATTAATCACCAGAAGGAATAAATAATCACTATAAAACATTATTGATCATTAACGACTAACTAAAATATATATAATCATTAAATGAAAAATCGGTGTGCATTGAGAAAAGACTAATATAAAATCACACTATTGCGAAGTCTGAGAACATTGCAAGTTATAATTTCCATATAACATGAATTAAAACAATAAATATTAACACTATTCTGAGGAAATCAAAAGGTATATTTGACTAGTATGCGTGTATTTTCATGTGTTTAGATGAAGACATGATAGATGTGTTTTTTTCCCAGTCATTTTGCCTCGTTTCATTGTTATGTCTTTCTTTCTGCACTTACACTGCCATCTTTATTTCTCCCGTACTGAATCTGCACTCATCTCTTTATTTGCTTGTTATTATTTTCTTTTCATTTCTCTCCCACTTCACTAAGAGATTTTCTAAAAATTTTATACGAATCATTTAATTTCATACTTAAGACATTTACTCTTTCTTTTTAATTCTGACTCTTTTTTTTCCTTAATTTCACCTAATACAGGGCTCGAGCGCTACTCAGTGTAGAGTTTTACAATCTAAAGGTTAATGAAGAGGGGTTTGATACGACTGGAAAAGTAGGTTATAGGAAATGGAGATTGTATGGGGATAAGGAGAATAGTTAATGATTGACACTTTGCTTGGAGAGGTCATGATTAATGTTTTAAGGAAAGCACTCAGACGGGAGTTTGGTTCACAAAGAGACGGTTTTTAGAAAAACATTTTCCAAGTGGAACGTCTTTCTTACATTTGTAACTGGAAGCAGTAAACGACTGAAGTGGTGGATCTCTTCTGAATATTTGCCATAGAAAAATCGATAGATATTTGTAGCGACAGGCTTGCAACGTTGCACCCATGATAAAGAGGTAGCAGAGTGGATAATAAATGTTCTCCCACAAGACCACGTAAACTATTTCGAATTCTGTCAAGCTGGAAACTAGTGTGAGCAGCACATGCCCAAATATGGCAGCAATACACTATATTTGGCCTAAACTAATACTTGTAAAGATACAGCATAGCAAGATAAGATAGTTTTGGGGGCGCATTAATGAGCCGATCATTTTTCACCTTCTTTAGCAATCGATTTTATTTGTATATATTACACTTGAGGTCTGAACTAAAATTGACACCCATGAGACGTTCAAAGCATGAAGATTAATTTAGAGTAGGACCGTTCAAAATTACAGGAGAAAACACGGTATTTTAATGATAGAGATGAAACGATGCAAGCTTGATATTTGAGTTGCTCAAAGTAATAAGCTAGTTATTTTCCCCATTGACCTGTTCAAGCTGTACTGGAAGAAGAGTCGGTTGCAAGGCCCTGATCATCTTGGTTTTGAGATGTGCGTCCATAAACACTGTTATAATCTGCACAAATATTTCTTAATGATCAGAAATTGTTTATAGGTAGATTGCTAATATCATTTCAAAGACGATAGTACTGAGGAAAGCGTCTTGGGAGAATACTCCGCTGATCTTACTAGCTTCAGAAGACAGGAAATTCCCAACAACCTTCATGAACCCACATGTGAATAAAGGATTTTTATGTTTGCGTAATATCTTCCAGAGATACCGTTGTTTGTGCGTTTGTGTAGGAAGCTGTTGTCATAGGCCTTTTAGATATCTAAGGTAAGCGCTTCCTTATAAGTGTTGACATTAAAATTTGACGTCACTCAAAATGTTATTTCTAACCGCTTGCTGAAAACAGAGTTGAAGGATTTGCTAAGGACACTAAGGGGGGTTATAGAGAGATATTGTGATGAAGATGAACGGTCATTAACCTTGTTGGAATCAGAAAAAAATCTGCCAATGTCCACAGTCTTGGAAGACATTTTAAGTAATGGTTAAGCAATTTTACCAATCTTGTGGATACTGCTAGACTAAAGACATTAGATAGTACGAGGAGGGATTTTGTCTAGACTAGTAGCCTTCGTAAAAATTATGGTTTTAATGAGATTAGAAATTTTTTTTTTTAAGCGTATCACCCCAAGCAAGGCTGGAGGCCACTATCACGCAAGGAGTTACAGAAGGGTTGGAGGAAGAGCAGATAGGAGTGGTAAAGGAGAGGATGTGGAGAAAGAGAAAGACAGTGGGTCGATCAAGGCAAGGGGGTTACAGAAGATTTGGAGCGAGAGCAGATAGGAATGAAAGGTGAAAGGATGTGGAGAAGGGAAGTGGATAGATCAAGGCAACTGGAGATGTCGATTGACGCTACACTTAAACCGTTGGAGATTGTATTTTTCAGGGAAACATTAATAGGGAAGGGAGTTCCATAGGCGAGATGTGCGAGACATGAAGCTATTGTAGAAGAGACGTCTACATCTAACAGTTTCAACGGTGTAGGGGTGGGAGCGGGATGCCAGCCTCGTAGGACGTTTAAATTCACGAGGCCTAGGGACAAGCGAAAGCAGCTCCTCGGAGCAATTACCGTGAAAGTATTTGTTAAAAAGACAGAGCGAGGCAACATCGCGTCTGTGAGAGAGCGACTGCAGACGAGATGACAGATCAGGGCCAATCACATTGCATATCCGTCTCTGGATCTTATCAAGATCCCTGAGGCAAACAGCAGTGGCCCCAGACCATATATGGCAGCAATACTCCATGCAAGGGCGAATGGTCGATTTATAGACTTGGAGGTTCGATTCTGGGGAGAAAAAAATTACCTGAGCAGTGATAGTGAAGTCATGTTTGGAACCAGTGAGAGTTAGGGAAAGTAGGATGTCTCTTGTCGTCTAGGCTGGAGTTAAGTATTTAAATTTGCATAAATATAATTGGTTTAGATCAGGCCGAGAAATGAATATTTATAATGTAAATATATCTTGTCCCTTTCTGTGCATCACAGACTCCCATTTTCTGGATATGAGTCTGTGATGTACAAAAAGCTTCATGAAATCAATTACAACGCAACGAATTCAAGTGACACTTTAAAATAGGAGAGAAAAAATGAAAGTAAATTTATTTTAGCCGTCATGCCCTTGTGAACTATTAGGGTCTAATCCAATTCGTTTAAAAGACATATATGACATTAGTTATCGGAAGTCGAAATTTCGACATGAATAAATAGCAAATATTCGCCAATATCATTGGATATTAATTGCCTGTACCCGATCGAAAAGAAAGAACTGAGATTCAGAATGATCAGTGGATCTTGAAATATGCGTAATAATTTAATAGTGTGAGTTGGCAATTGTCTTTCATATGCGTAGGAACGTATGTAAAAGTTGTTTCTATTTCGAAATATACGAACTAATAAAATATTTTAACTTCATATCCTCATTATTTCTTCTTTATTTACCTTCAGTTATTTCATAATAAAAGAAGCTTTGTTTTAATTTTTATTGGGGCAGTATAACGTTAATCTTAATAGCAACGCTAAAGTGAATGTAGCAACTAATTTCAGACATTGAGGATATTCTTCATCGTGTTACTAACGCCAATTCCTTTTCGTGGAGGGGAATTTTTTCAATCGACTTCATCCCAGGCAAATCAGTTCAGCCACTTTACTTAATAAGAGTAATCAGATGGGCAGCAGAAAGCGACTGACATTGCATTTAAATTTTTGAAGATTAAAGTTAGCTGGAAAGCCGGAAGAAAGGTGCACAATCGAGAAGTACGAGGAAAGAAACTGTTAGCATAGAACTTACGTTTACATCTATCTGACGCAACTGTAGTGCAAAAGGATCTAGAAAGTTGCCGTTCAGGATAACTTTCATTTCACAATTTGATAAAAAAAAATCGGATCAGTTCGAAAATTTGGTCGGAGACACCGTAACTTTTGAAATTTAAAGACCTGCATGCCAAACCCTGTCGAAAGCTTTCGAAATGTCCAAAAACAAAAGCCTCAACTTCACCATCATTATCTATAACTTGATAAACTCCGTAATTATCGTCAGTACATCGGGAGTTGACCTAGAGAAACGAAAGCCATATTTCGTGTTTGAAAGAAGGCTTATGCAATGTGAGACGTTTAACCAATTCAGCTTTGATTAGAGTTTCTGGTAAGTTCCCAGAAAAAAAAGGTAGAAGGCTAATAGTCAGATAGATGAAAGGGTCGAACGCTTCAACTGAGTTCTTAATAAATGGAACAGCAGATGAGGATTTCCAACATGCAGGAAGGCAAGAGGGTGCCATTTTTTTACCCTCAACAGCATACTCGCTATGTCATATAATAAGAAATTGCTTCCCCATGTTAGAAAACAATACTTTCAAATTATTATGACAAATGCAATAATAACGTGCCAATAATACATTTCCTTTCAATGTCTTGTATACTATCGATACAATCGATAATGCTGCAGCCACTTCAGCGAAGGAATGGTTTTCATTTGTGTCAGGAAGGCGACATTAAATACCGGTTTTGTCCATTGCATTACCTTTTGCATTATTTCCATTTGGGAATACATGAATCAATTTCATCTACTCTCAAAGCATAGGATTTAACAGTACTCAGTTCTCTAGCATTGGGCATCAAACAATTTAGGAGAATAAGCAACGACAGACAACTCCACTATCTTTCCCCAGATGTCATGACCATTCACAGATTTTGTAGATAATAAATAGATAGATAAATAGATAATAAATATGTGGCGAGTAATGATTATTTACGTCCTGAAGGGACATGGCGTTAAGAATTAAATTAAAAACATCATTCTAATTGTAGTTAGTCGTATAAAAACATCACAATGATGTACCATTTTATACAAGTGACTGCATAAAATACAAATTATACGATGTGCATATTGAAAACTAATGTTTTCATTAATGTAACTCATGCATAATCATAAAATCGGCTGTAGCCAAACGAACAAATCTTTCTCGTAAGCGTTCTTAAGGCTAGTGAATTTGGAAAACAGGTAAGCTGTCCCTGCTCTGCATATTAGCATTAAATTAATTTTTATGTTTTAATACCCAGTACATTGGCTAATTGTAAAAGCTACGTTACACGTGTGGTGTTGATATAGTATATTGTGAATTCCGAAATTACTTAGCATTCCGATCGATTTATTATTCGATATTAAAGTGAATGCGCAAGCAAATTTAGTTCAATTTATACAGAAGGAAAATATTTAGAAACAATATATACATCATAAGAAAAAAGTACAAAATCCAATTTAGGATCAGATTGATATTTTGCCTTTTAACGCTGATCTGCTTGTAAACACTGCCGATTCTAAAAACAGGCGATATATATATATATATATATATATATATATATATATATATATATATATATATATATATATATATATATATATATATATATACATATACATATACACATATATATATATATATATATATATATATATATATATATATATATATATATAATCATTTATTTGAATATTACAACATAAATATGTTATAAAATCACGACAAAAATAGCCATTTTATTTCAACACTTCTGGTGTCTTATCAAGTGATGATGTAGAATATAGAATAAATTGGAATTTACTCCGTATATACCAATCCCAAACTTGGGTATATATATATATATATATATATATATATATATATACAAACGCTCATCATTTGATCACTTTCTTTTCTTTCTCATTTTACTTCATTAGTTACGACTACTACTAATATTAATACTACAATGTCCTTATACTGTTAGTATTTAGTGACTGTCACTGAATATCACGTAACAAGTATCTTCAATAATTATATTAGTATTCCAATGACTTTAATTTTTCCTTTTTTTCTTCGAGGCTTTATTATGTCCCGTAATTCTATTTCTCTGACAAGAAATAACAAACTTGCCACCTCATTCCTGAAGTATTTATGAATATATCAAATTAATATAATAATTTCCGGAGAAGAGAATACGCAAATCATGGAATGCAAATATTCTTAACGACAAAAAAAAAAAAAAGGAATTTCATACTACTATGTTTTTTTTTACTATAAAACCAGTGATTTTACCTCAAACTTTTCGACAAAGTCACTTTCTAATATATGACTTTCTATAATAAAGCTGATAGATATATGCATCATTAATTTTATCGCTATAGAACGACAGTAATAATCATGTCAAATTGCAGTTAATTAAATATTTGCTTATAAACATTATATGTTCTGCCTGTCCTACGCACTGATGGTAGACATTGATTTAATTTTGTTGATAATTATTTAATATAAATCTTCCTCGGGTTTCTTTTGTTAATTATTTTGTTTAAATAATAATTTTGCAGTAATGTGTCATTCATCGAAACTTACAGGTCGCCATTCTTCGATCATTAATTAAAAAAGCGAAACGGAAATAAAAGACAGTTGATCTTACATCATTCTTTAATAGTTCCTCACTCACTAGCCTATAGCCGTTAACTAGTAGGAATATTAGTTATTATTTATGACAAATCTCCTACACAAATAGCTTACATAAAATATTTTGATAACATATTTACAATTTCATTCATATTCAGTCAAAATTTTTTAGGTAAATTCAGGAGAAAAAAGTTTTCCAGAGAATTACATATTAAAAAAAAAAAAATTGAAGACATTTTTATGGAAGTATACATGTGAACCCGAAAGTGTATATTTGTTGAATAAAGCTTCCCAGTCAAGCGATAACTTTTACCTGGTCCCTAAAGAAACATGTGGTTTAGTCTTATTCTGAAGGAAATCAAGGCACATTCTGTAAACTAATTTCGAACCATTTTGTAGATTGATGACATAAATTGTCATGACTAACAGTAGTATTTGCACGAATGAACCGTTTGGTTTACCAGAAGGAGATCATACTAAGAAGACTCTGTTCTAGTGCCACAATAGATACAACGATAACTTTGTGAATGGATATACCTAATTTTCTGACTGTTATTTGTTGGTCATTTCGATTTTCCCAGGATTCCTCGCGGTTCACAATGTTGTAAATCAGCTACAGATTGATATAGCAGATGCCACAATAAAAAAAAGCTATTTAAATAGAGTTATTTAAAACGAAACAGTCCGAATAGGATCTAAGGACAAACACAAAACAAATACTTGGTCAAACTAAGTATATACAAATTTCCTAAATCAGGCAGCCTAATTGGTTAAAACCGTTACCCAAAAAGACCGGCTCCCAAGGATACCAGTTGGAATCTCACCAGAAGCTTATTTCTGACCTGCATTGAAACAATCACCCGAAATAGGAGGAAGGGATAAAAATTAAATCCTTCATTTAAAAAATTCAAATATAAAGATATTTATAAAATACCAGATTCATTTTATCTTTCAAAGTGCCTCCACCATTAAGAACATTTTTATATTTTTAACTAATGTCATATGTATGATATAAAAACATTCGCGCATTTATTCTTCTCATGCTCTCCACTCATTATCCAACATTTTTCTCTCCCTGTCTCTGTTTGCCTTTGTCTATATTTGCCTTTGTCTCTGTTTGCTTTGTGCATGTATGTGTGTGTATGTGTGTGTGTGTGTGTGCGTGTGTGTGTGTGTGTGTGTGCGCGCGTGCGCGTGCGTGGACGTAGAAATCAACAATGCGTGGGGGATTTCCAGTTTTACACTGCAAGCGAGCGACCTTCAGATCATGCAGTACTGATTATTATATCCACATATCTATATCTGCAAATGCTTTATCATATGTATGTATGTATGTATGTATGTATGTATCTCTCTCTCTCTATATATATATATATATATGCGTGTGCGTGTGGATATATATATATATAAATATATATATATATATGTATATATATATATATGGGAAATTTTATATATATATATATATATATATATATATATATATATATATATATATATATATATACAGAGGAAAGTAGAGCAAATAAGTATCAGAATATTGTTGATGTTAGGAATCAGCAACGAAAATGAAAATACGTGTGTGTGTGTTGGAGGCATTAGATCATTGCGTATATGTTTTCGTAAGCATCTGCATCTATGTAGGCACGTACATATGTGTTCAACAAGATTGAGAAATGCTTTCCAACGCCGAAGTTCTTTCACCATCAAATCGATTGTAGTACTCTTCTTTGTGTAACTTGTACATAATTCCTCTGATGGGTATGAAGGCTACGATTATTCATCTGTCAGTCTGTCAAGTTTACTGTTATAATAATTTAATGCCTAAATATACAAACATATTCCTATATACGTAAATATTCCGATGGTTTTGTGATAGATGCAGGCCTTCAAGAAATTATACTCATTCTTAGACAAATATTTATAGGTAAAAAGGTGAAAGGAAACTGACTTTCCTGCATTTATAAACGTTTTGAATATAATCATGTAATAGCGAATAAACCTTTTCAAATTTAGAGGAAATTCATTTTTAGGAAACATTCGTCATTTTGTAGTTTCAGATGATGTGTAAGCAATGAATATAAACCCGTAGAGAAAGATTTTTTTTAAATTTGAAAATCATGCACTCCTCCCAGACACAAACATATGTAAATTTGCAAATATACACTTCGTTATAGTAAGTGAAAGGCTCATTGCTTTTTATTCTTCCATTTTACTCAAGGCAATTTTATTTTTAGAAAGCTTTTAGAATAATTTCTTTATTTTCTTTGCATTATTTTTGGTTTCTGGCGGCCATTCAGACTGAAACTTTTAATTATAAATGTACTGACAAACAAAATCACACACACATACACACACACAAACACACAAACACACGCGCACACACATATATATATATTTACGGAATCAGAAATAATGAAAGATATATTGTGATTTCATGACATAGATAAATGGTATATGTTCATATGTGTATCTGTATCTTTTTCTCTCTTATTATATATATATATATGTTTGTGCGTGTATATATATATATATATATATATATATATATATATATATATATATATATATATATATATATATATATATATTCTATATATATGTGCGTGCGTGTGTTTGTGTGTGTGCGTGTATGCATGTATATGTACGTCTGTATATATAATGACATAGTCACATGTTAATATTTCCTACTTCAGATAAAAGTTTAGGAAAGAAAACCTCATCAATACCGGAAAGCACGAAAACAGGTGCTGGACTTGAGAAATCTATTTTTCTGAAAACGTGGTTTAAGAGGAAGGTATATAAATTTTAACCGATAGTAATAGTGGCTGGTGGGTCAATGAATGCCAAATGTTTCTTTATAAGAAAACACCTAATATCACCATTACTATTACCATTTCATATATATATATAGATGCATATATATATATATATATATATATATATATATATATATATATATATATATATATATATATATATTCGCACACACACAAATTCATATTTTTTATATTTCATATAGATGTATATTTCATATATATGTCAAATGTATATGTCTTTCATTTGTGTATAATAATTATTTTTTTCATTTCGACCATTTTTTTAAGTTACTATTAAAGAAATTTTGTGTGTTGATATGTTTGTGCCAGTTCGTATGCATTATATTTCTTTGTTGTTTTTTGAGCTCCCAGTCTCAACATGGGTGTCATATTGTCTGTTTTTAACTATCTTGTTTTCTAAATTCTGAAATAGAATTAGTATATTAAATAATCTTACTTAAATTTTAAATTTGGTGGGTTGTTTGATTTTTCCCGTTGTTGGTTACAGTTTATGTAGTTTTGTATCTTTGTATTATTGATAAGTATTTGTCAGACATTTGCTAAATTTTTTCTTCTGTTGTTTCTTGATATGCGAAATACTGGAAAATGACGAGTCAATTGGCGCAATAAGAGAATGACTGCCCAAACAATGTATGTTTTGCTTTAATTATTATTAATAGAGAGATACAAATTACAAGTGGACAAGCGAATGTATAGACAACAAGGTTATTTTAGTAACTGAGGGGTTCATTTTCCTTTTGACGAGAGGTCATATGTATCCAGGTTTCAATGTTACTTTCTTATTATTTTCCCATTTAGTTTTAATTTTTATGTTATTTTATGTATTATTTTCAATGTTAATTTTTTGTTTCTCTTTTATTTTCTATTGTTAATTAATGTTATTTAATATTTTTACTTCATTATAGAATATTGCATGTGTTAAAATATTCAATGTCTTCTATTAAGTTATGATGTCTAGTATGTAACTTTTGGGGAATTTGTTATTTTAATTGAATAGGCATGATTTGGCGTTATTTGCTTGTATATAAACGGAAGTGTTAAAGTAATTTGAATCGATTAATTCTTTAAAAAAAGGGATTCGGTTATTCACGTTAAGTTAATATGTGAAGTTATGAAATTAATTATCAAATATTGTTCTCGGAATTTTTACTTCATTCGTAACTGCGGTTAATATAAATATATTGTTAACGTAGCAGGTGTAAATTGTTGGTTTAGGGTAATTTTTAAAATTCCTCTGTCTGACATAATTGTAATAAATTTGATTATTTGAGCCAAAAAGTCAGCGAATATATTTCCTTAATTGTGGTTAGAAAGAGGGCAACGTAGGTTCTCTAGTTGTTTTTTTGGCAGTGTAAGCGGCGGCTGAATATAGTCGCTGTAAATTTTAAAGTCTATTAATTCACTGACAAAGTTCGTTGCATCAGGTGACTCCATTTACGCCATTGTTTGGCTTATTGCTTTTGGGCATAAGTCGGAAGTCGTATTTAGAAGGTAAATTTGAATGATTTGTATTGTATTTAGAAGGTAAATTTGAATGATTTGTATTGTATTTAGAAGGTAAATTTGAATGATTTGTATTGTATTTAGAAGGTAAATTTGAATGATTTGTATTGTATTTAGAAGGTAAGTTTGAATGATTTGTATTGTATTTAGAAGGTAAATTTGAATGATTTGTATTGTATTTAGAATGTAAGTTTGAATGATTTGTATTGTATTTAGAAGGTAAATTTGAATGACTTGGTAGGTTGCTTTGAAAATATTTTCCATCGATATATTCTGGTATGCATTTTCCAATAATTTTTTTATGCATTAAAAAGCTTCGTATCATTGGAGTACTGTAGTGTTTTTTTCTTCTAAGATCCTTCTGAAACGCCTGTTTCATCTCTACATTCTGCCGTTGCATGGTAGATAGTATTGATAGTTAATTTTACAAGGTGTAACGAAGTGGCCATAAAAAAGGCAGAACATTATAAGCAAACTAGTAATAGAAATAAATGCAACAGGTGTAGAAGCATAAGATTTTATCAGCACCATAAGATATTAAAACAAATGTGGAGGAAATATCACTGAAATTGATTTGCAAACAATTTCCTAATTCGAGAATTCTAATAAAACTAGTCTATAAACATCATCTTAAGTTGAGATATTGTTGCTTTAAAATGCACAAAAATAACTGATAACCATAAGAGGAAGGTCATTAGCTCTGACAATGATATTGACAAACCAGCTTGCAATTGTAGGATAAAGGAAATTGACCAATAGAAGGTAAATATTGTATATGAATTACAGTAAATATAAATGATCAAAATGAAGAGAGTAACAATTATAAATGTGTGGAAAAAGAGATTTTTTAACTGCATAATAAAAATATATGCGAAAAATTGATTGCATTGTCTAATTATTATTATTAGAAAGTAAAGGAAGCATTTATGGAAATCGAATGGAAAATAGTCCAAAGACTTTTGCATGTAGAGATAGCAGTGGTATGTGTAGATTGTGAAGAGAAGAAAAATTGCCTATATTAGAAGTAAATAATGATAGATTATTCAATAAAACATTAGAGCTTCTTACTAAAACAAATAGATTAGTGCAGTTGTCCTTCCTGACCAATTCAGTCTATTCACCAATTTTGTTTATTTTCTTTTCAACTCCGTAGGGGTGATGCGTTTCAGTTTTTTCCACGTATTTTGTGAGATAAATTTTTCTTTCATTTGTTCTTTAACGATCTGAGCTTTACTTATAAAATTGTCAGCCTCTCTCTCTCCCTCTCCCTATATATATATATATATATATATATATATATATATATATATATATATATATATATATATATATATATATATATATATATATATATATATATATATATTAAAAAGAAGAGAGAAACTGCACACATTTTTAGTTGTAATGTGGATTTAAAAAAATATATATATTATGCTTTATTTTCCGTAATTTTGCAACACGCGATTCGGGTCTCGCGACCTTCTTCAGTCAAAGAGTGGATATGTCCACATATTATTAAAATGAATTAATTTTCCTTATGTTTTTCCATGTTAAATATTCTCGATGTTAAACATTCTCTATTGTGTGTGGTACTGACACAAATGTCTTTCTTCAACTGGCAGTGTGAAAGTTCTTCTGCTTGAAGGGTAATAAAACAATTAATATTAGTCCGAGAAAGGGCGAAGAAAGATATCTGTATTCTTATCTTTTAATGCCCCCTGTGTGTTCTTAGATCTATTTCCATTTTTTATTTTGTGTGTTTTTGTTAGTATGTGTATGTACACGTATATTCCCTCTCCATACATACATACTGTCTTATTATAAGGAATTAGTACACACAAACACACACATACACACATATATATATATATGTATGCATATATGCATACATACACACATTTCCTATGTGGTGTAGGGTTCGTGTGTGTGTTTGTGAGTAGTTTAGTAGTTTTTGCCAATATGTTTATATATATTCGTGCTCCATAGATACTCACGTGTGAGCTTGTGCGCATGCATATGAGTGGTTCCTTTTGGTTGTATTTGGCCTGTATGTGTGCATGTTGTGTGTTTTTGTGCGTGGGGTTATGATCTATTTAATGTTGGTTTAAATTTGTTTCTGAAGTTTTTTCTTATATTTGAAGGTGAGATTAATTGTTTGTATGATCTATTGGCATAATTTTAAATTCACCCTGGTTACATTTATAGTTGTGTTGTGATACAAAGATTTTTCTGTTGTCTAGTAATTTGATGTTGCTTTTGTGGAGGGAAACTCTGTTGTACAGATTTGGGCTGATAGCTATATATGACTACTTGCATTTTGTGCATTTGAGTGCATAAATCACGTTCTTGGATTTGCAGTCTAAATTTTTATTTATTATGAATATTGTTTTGCGGTTTTCAAAAGTGTAGGAGTTTCCTTCTATAATGACGTCACAAACCCGACCTTTTTGTTGCATTTTGTGACTCCCTGTATTGTGTGTTGGTTAAATTTGAATGGGATTAATATGTGTTTCATGTTTTTAGATTGGTGTTTGCTTTTAATTATTTTGGTTGTTTTTAGTATATTTTTCAGTTTGCCATTCTTGCTAAGTAGGTCTAGATTTTTTATAATTTCTGTAAATAGTTCTGGATTGTTCTTGTTGTATGCTGAGACATATGCTAGAGTTTGTTCGACGTTACGTTTCTTTGGATTTCGTAGTTGGTTTAAAGGAATGTTCTTTGCGAGTTCAAAACCTTTGTTTATTAGTGTTGTAGGGGAGCCTCGTTTTCTTAGTTCTAAAAGTTCTTCTAGGTGGTTTTTTCGGAGGTGTTTGTCAGTCACTATAGTAAAACCCTACGTGCTAGAGAATAGGGAATGAATTTCAGGTAGCTTTTTGGGTGATGGCTCTTGAAATGTTGGGTGTCTAGGTTTGTGGTATATATCTGTGATTATGTGTTTTTTTAAAAATTTCTAATGAGTAGATCTGAAAATGGTAATTCTTTGAAATTATATTCTTGGGTGAATTTGATTTTGGTGTTTAAGTTCTGAAGTAGAGTGTGGAATTGGTTAATATCATCCCCCATGAGGATTTCCAGAAAATGAAGCGATCATCTAAGTATCGTTTCCAAGATTTATGTAATAATGTAAACGATCTTAGGACAATGGAAACGCTTGTTGCTGAAACTGCCTCAGTAGTTCATGAAGCTGAAAAAAACATTAGTACCTGAACTGAATGAATATTAGAATGCGTTATTGAACAGGTTGTTTGAATTAAGAAATAGTTCAGATGATCTTATTCACAATGACAGGTTGATAGAAACCATCATAAAAGAGTTACCCACAGTTTAAATGATATTCCCCAGTTCCTACTGACAAATAATATCACTGAGACAAGGGATTTAATAGACGTGGAAGAAGAGGATAGGGTGAGATATTATAGTCCAAAGGAAACATCTGAGTAAGATAGAACAGTGATATAAATGGAGCTGAAAATTGGATAAGAAGAGGGAACGAGGTAATCTGGAACGAAAACACAGGGTTCATAACAGTTACACAGCATTTGAAACATGATTATTTCGAAAACATATAAGGTCCGGAGTTATAAAAAAAAACGCTGTGAGCAATTTCAGCAAAACTGTTTGTATGAAAACAACATGCGACAATTCTTAAAAAAAACCTTGAAGGTGACACTGGATATAATGATCCTCCTGATGCTACAGAATCTCGATATTTTGTGAATAGAATCAGGGGAAAGATTGTCACTCAGAGCAGGAACACTGAATGGATTAAAGCATTTAAGAGTAGACTGCGTAGCAATCACCTGCAGGATCCTATTAACATACGTGCTGAAGATTTGTCCATGCAAACTAAGAAACTGCAAAATTGGAAAGAGGAAATCCTCTGATGAGTTGCAGAGGTTTTGACTGAAGCTTTGCAAGGTAGAATATCAGATTAGCAGGATACCTGAATGAATGCGTATCGAGTGGCTATGTACATGTTTGGATGGTAACGATGAAGGACAACAGTGAGAGCAGTGTGGTTGGAATTGGCAGGTCCTAATTTGCTTTGGAATAATCTGACGGGAATCTTAGCAGAGAAAACATATAAGTTCGTCCATGAAAATGACGTTCTTTCTTGTGAGCAGAAAGTGTGTCACAAGATACTAATCTGGTAAGTTACAAAACGATCCTGAGATATTGTAAGAGACATCAAACCAATCTATTTATGGCTTGGATTGATTTCTAAAAGGCTTGTGATATGGTAACTTATTCATGTATCTTGGAAACGCTCCAGATGTTCTGTGTCGCAGGCAATATTATAGAATAGTATGACTGGAAGACATATTTTTATTCAAATAATTATTATCTTAGCGGCGTGATGAAAAA
This sequence comes from Acanthosepion esculentum, assembly GCA_964036315.1. NCBI lineage: Eukaryota > Metazoa > Mollusca > Cephalopoda > Sepiida > Sepiidae > Acanthosepion > Acanthosepion esculentum. Next base: position 90,695,340 of record OZ038491.1, read on the forward strand.
TTGAAGTAATTTTCAAGGTGACCCAGTCTTGTTATTTTTATGCATTTGTACGCAGGGAGCTGAGAATCGGAAGAATGGACCAGTTTTAAATCCCTTGCATTTTATGGAGGAATTGAAGCTGTTTGCAAAATCAGAGATTCAAATTGATTCAATTGGAAACAGTGTAAGGATGTAGCACTGATGCAGAAATTAGGTTCAGAATTTACAGGTATGATGTGTTGTCTATCAAGAGAAGGAAGACATTGAACTACGAAGAGAATAAAGTGGCATCTGAGCAACACATGACAAGACTAAAGTAAAGCGGATACAAATATCTTGGGATTCTTGAAATTGATGACGCTGCATAGAGATATGAAAGAGAGAGTTGAGGATATATATCTGAAGAAGTTCAAACTAGTACTCAAATCAAAACTTCACTTTGGTAACTTGATTACAGCAATCAACACATAGGCAGTGACTGTAGCTAGATACAGCGCTACAGTCTTGAACTAAAATCAGCTCGGTATTGCCAAACTTGATACGAAAACCAGTAAGATGTTCCCATGCATTTCGCAGTTGACCAAAATGTAACCTGTAGACTTTACATGAAGATGGAGGACTTAGGTTTATATATTTGTCTATCTGTGCCGAAGGTAAACGATGGTTTCTGGTACATTACTTGGTGGGAAGTGGCTAAGAACTGCTATGCAGCAGGGCAAATAGGTATTGGTGGAGTTGAAGGAAATAAGAAACCAGTGACTATTGACAAGAAATTTTTGGATAGTTTGTAAGAGCAACAGAAGGATCAAAAGACCTTGAAAGAGAAAAAGAATATATATATATATATATATATATATATATATATATATGAAGCACAGTGTACGTGTGTGTGTGTTTGTCTGTCAAAGCAACTCCTCCGTTCCCATTCGTCCGATTTCAATGACTCATAGCTCATTCAAAAGCCCTAGAAAAGTTAGGCACAGGGAGCGGTTTTCGTTGAGCTCAGATTCAGGGTTGCCAGATTATTCAAGGTTAAAAATATAATATTATACTAGCCATTATCGTTGCTTTCATGGTGCAAGGGCAGTAATTCTTTTTTTCCTTTTGTATCCAAAATTGCAGCTAGCTTAAACTTTTAAGCATTTAATCAATTAAATCTGTTCGCTAGTTTGTACGTAAAATTAAAATTAAATATAACTATTTACTACTTTATACATCGTAATGTACGTCATTAAATGGCCAAAGGCACGTTTATACGTCTATTAAAATTGAGCATAAATCAATAAATAGCCGACAGATATTGATTTTAATGTAGATTTTGTGAGGTAATTATTCTATTCTGACGAATGGTAGCTTCAATTTTTAATTAGAATCTTAATCAAACATCTTAATTAGACTTTATCAATCGTCGTAAAAGGTAAACAAGGCGACCAATCCGGTTCCTTTTTTGTTTACATTTTGGCTCAGTTTTTTAAAACGATTCAAAGACATTTCTTTATTATTTCTTCTCAGAAAGTCGACACTATTGAACAGTAAAGACATCCAAGTGTGAAATATTTCAGAATTATCTGAGTAGGTTGATTATAAAGGGATCTTAATGAGGTTTTTCCTCGACCGGGTGTAGTAGATTTAACGTTAGGCTTCCGATTAACGACCTAGTGTCTATATTTTTCATAACATACTCCATGAAATTGGTAAAAGAGCATAGCATGATGAAAAAGACGCCAAACTTGAGGAAACAAAAAGTTATTGTCTAAATGTTTATGTTATTATTAAGAGGAAAGAACAAAGTATTTTTTAAGTCATGGTAAAAATATTTTTTTATATTTATTACCCCCCGAACTAATTTTATGAAAACTCTAGAAATTCAAAAATGTACAATTTAGTGATTATATTAGTTAAAAGCACAAGGCTTTGAGGAAAGCAAATCATTTTTTTTATCGGACCACCTCTACCTGAAAATCAGCTCTGAATTTTAACATACAAAACTCAAAAAAAAAAAGAAGATATTATTTAATTTCAAATGTTTTTAGTTGCTTGTAGGTGTTTTTATGGATAATATTGTCTGAAAGCAAAAAACTTTTTCGACGAATATTTGTTATTTCTTAAATTATTATTTTTGCATTAAAGTTGTTAAATATTCTAAAATTAGATTAAAATGTACAGTTTAGTCAATGGTGTTTATCAAGTAGATCTATCTTTATAGATTGCAAATTGTAAATCAGCGGACCACCAGTATATTAAAAATCCAATATTTTGTGTTCATAAAACGGCTGTAATTCAAATGTACGGAAGACCGTACATGTAAACAATAAAACGTTATGTTATTTGAATTACTAAAAGCATTGTTTCCCTCTCTTACGGCTAATTTAAGTTAATTTGATTTTTCAATTTCAACTGAGAAGGGTGCCTACAAGTATTAGGAACCTATCTTATGAAATTTATATGATCTTATTCTTGTATGATCTAAGTCATGATATTTTTCCATAAATAAAATATCAAAATTAACAATAAAATGAATGGAAATACAAATAACACAGTAAAATGTAATAAATGTACATAAAATTATAGTATTTTATGGACACCTTTCATAAAATTTCATAAGAAAGGTACCTATATAATTAATTAGATACCTTTCTTATAAAATTTTATCTCACTTTCACCAGTCTTACTTTAATTTTTTTAAATAATGTTCATACAGGTATGATGTGTTGTCTATCAAGAGAAGGAAGACATTGAACTACGAAGAGAATAAAGTGGCATCTGAGCAACACATGACAAGACTAAAGTAAAGCGGATACAAATATCTTGGGATTCTTGAAATTGATGACGCTGCATAGAGATATGAAAGAGAGAGTTGAGGATATATATCTGAAGAAGTTCAAACTAGTACTCAAATCAAAACTTCACTTTGGTAACTTGATTACAGCAATCAACACATAGGCAGTGACTGTAGCTAGATACAGCGCTACAGTCTTGAACTAAAATCAGCTCGGTATTGCCAAACTTGATACGAAAACCAGTAAGATGTTCCCATGCATTTCGCAGTTGACCAAAATGTAACCTGTAGACTTTACATGAAGATGGAGGACTTAGGTTTATATATTTGTCTATCTGTGCCGAAGGTAAACGATGGTTTCTGGTACATTACTTGGTGGGAAGTGGCTAAGAACTGCTATGCAGCAGGGCAAATAGGTATTGGTGGAGTTGAAGGAAATAAGAAACCAGTGACTATTGACAAGAAATTTTTGGATAGTTTGTAAGAGCAACAGAAGGATCAAAAGACCTTGAAAGAGAAAAAGAATATATATATATATATATATATATATATATATATGAAGCACAGTGTACGTGTGTGTGTGTTTGTCTGTCAAAGCAACTCCTCCGTTCCCATTCGTCCGATTTCAATGACTCATAGCTCATTCAAAAGCCCTAGAAAAGTTAGGCACAGGGAGCGGTTTTCGTTGAGCTCAGATTCAGGGTTGCCAGATTATTCAAGGTTAAAAATATAATATTATACTAGCCATTATCGTTGCTTTCATGGTGCAAGGGCAGTAATTCTTTTTTTCCTTTTGTATCCAAAATTGCAGCTAGCTTAAACTTTTAAGCATTTAATCAATTAAATCTGTTCGCTAGTTTGTACGTAAAATTAAAATTAAATATAACTATTTACTACTTTATACATCGTAATGTACGTCATTAAATGGCCAAAGGCACGTTTATACGTCTATTAAAATTGAGCATAAATCAATAAATAGCCGACAGATATTGATTTTAATGTAGATTTTGTGAGGTAATTATTCTATTCTGACGAATGGTAGCTTCAATTTTTAATTAGAATCTTAATCAAACATCTTAATTAGACTTTATCAATCGTCGTAAAAGGTAAACAAGGCGACCAATCCGGTTCCTTTTTTGTTTACATTTTGGCTCAGTTTTTTAAAACGATTCAAAGACATTTCTTTATTATTTCTTCTCAGAAAGTCGACACTATTGAACAGTAAAGACATCCAAGTGTGAAATATTTCAGAATTATCTGAGTAGGTTGATTATAAAGGGATCTTAATGAGGTTTTTCCTCGACCGGGTGTAGTAGATTTAACGTTAGGCTTCCGATTAACGACCTAGTGTCTATATTTTTCATAACATACTCCATGAAATTGGTAAAAGAGCATAGCATGATGAAAAAGACGCCAAACTTGAGGAAACAAAAAGTTATTGTCTAAATGTTTATGTTATTATTAAGAGGAAAGAACAAAGTATTTTTTAAGTCATGGTAAAAATATTTTTTTATATTTATTACCCCCCGAACTAATTTTATGAAAACTCTAGAAATTCAAAAATGTACAATTTAGTGATTATATTAGTTAAAAGCACAAGGCTTTGAGGAAAGCAAATCATTTTTTTTATCGGACCACCTCTACCTGAAAATCAGCTCTGAATTTTAACATACAAAACTCAAAAAAAAAAAGAAGATATTATTTAATTTCAAATGTTTTTAGTTGCTTGTAGGTGTTTTTATGGATAATATTGTCTGAAAGCAAAAAACTTTTTCGACGAATATTTGTTATTTCTTAAATTATTATTTTTGCATTAAAGTTGTTAAATATTCTAAAATTAGATTAAAATGTACAGTTTAGTCAATGGTGTTTATCAAGTAGATCTATCTTTATAGATTGCAAATTGTAAATCAGCGGACCACCAGTATATTAAAAATCCAATATTTTGTGTTCATAAAACGGCTGTAATTCAAATGTACGGAAGACCGTACATGTAAACAATAAAACGTTATGTTATTTGAATTACTAAAAGCATTGTTTCCCTCTCTTACGGCTAATTTAAGTTAATTTGATTTTTCAATTTCAACTGAGAAGGGTGCCTACAAGTATTAGGAACCTATCTTATGAAATTTATATGATCTTATTCTTGTATGATCTAAGTCATGATATTTTTCCATAAATAAAATATCAAAATTAACAATAAAATGAATGGAAATACAAATAACACAGTAAAATGTAATAAATGTACATAAAATTATAGTATTTTATGGACACCTTTCATAAAATTTCATAAGAAAGGTACCTATATAATTAATTAGATACCTTTCTTATAAAATTTTATCTCACTTTCACCAGTCTTACTTTAATTTTTTTAAATAATGTTCATACAGGTATGATGTGTTGTCTATCAAGAGAAGGAAGACATTGAACTACGAAGAGAATAAAGTGGCATCTGAGCAACACATGACAAGACTAAAGTAAAGCGGATACAAATATCTTGGGATTCTTGAAATTGATGACGCTGCATAGAGATATGAAAGAGAGAGTTGAGGATATATATCTGAAGAAGTTCAAACTAGTACTCAAATCAAAACTTCACTTTGGTAACTTGATTACAGCAATCAACACATAGGCAGTGACTGTAGCTAGATACAGCGCTACAGTCTTGAACTAAAATCAGCTCGGTATTGCCAAACTTGATACGAAAACCAGTAAGATGTTCCCATGCATTTCGCAGTTGACCAAAATGTAACCTGTAGACTTTACATGAAGATGGAGGACTTAGGTTTATATATTTGTCTATCTGTGCCGAAGGTAAACGATGGTTTCTGGTACATTACTTGGTGGGAAGTGGCTAAGAACTGCTATGCAGCAGGGCAAATAGGTATTGGTGGAGTTGAAGGAAATAAGAAACCAGTGACTATTGACAAGAAATTTTTGGATAGTTTGTAAGAGCAACAGAAGGATCAAAAGACCTTGAAAGAGAAAAAGAATATATATATATATATATATATATATATATATATATATATATATATATGAAGCACAGTGTACGTGTGTGTGTGTTTGTCTGTCAAAGCAACTCCTCCGTTCCCATTCGTCCGATTTCAATGACTCATAGCTCATTCAAAAGCCCTAGAAAAGTTAGGCACAGGGAGCGGTTTTCGTTGAGCTCAGATTCAGGGTTGCCAGATTATTCAAGGTTAAAAATATAATATTATACTAGCCATTATCGTTGCTTTCATGGTGCAAGGGCAGTAATTCTTTTTTTCCTTTTGTATCCAAAATTGCAGCTAGCTTAAACTTTTAAGCATTTAATCAATTAAATCTGTTCGCTAGTTTGTACGTAAAATTAAAATTAAATATAACTATTTACTACTTTATACATCGTAATGTACGTCATTAAATGGCCAAAGGCACGTTTATACGTCTATTAAAATTGAGCATAAATCAATAAATAGCCGACAGATATTGATTTTAATGTAGATTTTGTGAGGTAATTATTCTATTCTGACGAATGGTAGCTTCAATTTTTAATTAGAATCTTAATCAAACATCTTAATTAGACTTTATCAATCGTCGTAAAAGGTAAACAAGGCGACCAATCCGGTTCCTTTTTTGTTTACATTTTGGCTCAGTTTTTTAAAACGATTCAAAGACATTTCTTTATTATTTCTTCTCAGAAAGTCGACACTATTGAACAGTAAAGACATCCAAGTGTGAAATATTTCAGAATTATCTGAGTAGGTTGATTATAAAGGGATCTTAATGAGGTTTTTCCTCGACCGGGTGTAGTAGATTTAACGTTAGGCTTCCGATTAACGACCTAGTGTCTATATTTTTCATAACATACTCCATGAAATTGGTAAAAGAGCATAGCATGATGAAAAAGACGCCAAACTTGAGGAAACAAAAAGTTATTGTCTAAATGTTTATGTTATTATTAAGAGGAAAGAACAAAGTATTTTTTAAGTCATGGTAAAAATATTTTTTTATATTTATTACCCCCCGAACTAATTTTATGAAAACTCTAGAAATTCAAAAATGTACAATTTAGTGATTATATTAGTTAAAAGCACAAGGCTTTGAGGAAAGCAAATCATTTTTTTTATCGGACCACCTCTACCTGAAAATCAGCTCTGAATTTTAACATACAAAACTCAAAAAAAAAAAGAAGATATTATTTAATTTCAAATGTTTTTAGTTGCTTGTAGGTGTTTTTATGGATAATATTGTCTGAAAGCAAAAAACTTTTTCGACGAATATTTGTTATTTCTTAAATTATTATTTTTGCATTAAAGTTGTTAAATATTCTAAAATTAGATTAAAATGTACAGTTTAGTCAATGGTGTTTATCAAGTAGATCTATCTTTATAGATTGCAAATTGTAAATCAGCGGACCACCAGTATATTAAAAATCCAATATTTTGTGTTCATAAAACGGCTGTAATTCAAATGTACGGAAGACCGTACATGTAAACAATAAAACGTTATGTTATTTGAATTACTAAAAGCATTGTTTCCCTCTCTTACGGCTAATTTAAGTTAATTTGATTTTTCAATTTCAACTGAGAAGGGTGCCTACAAGTATTAGGAACCTATCTTATGAAATTTATATGATCTTATTCTTGTATGATCTAAGTCATGATATTTTTCCATAAATAAAATATCAAAATTAACAATAAAATGAATGGAAATACAAATAACACAGTAAAATGTAATAAATGTACATAAAATTATAGTATTTTATGGACACCTTTCATAAAATTTCATAAGAAAGGTACCTATATAATTAATTAGATACCTTTCTTATAAAATTTTATCTCACTTTCACCAGTCTTACTTTAATTTTTTTAAATAATGTTCATACAGGTATGATGTGTTGTCTATCAAGAGAAGGAAGACATTGAACTACGAAGAGAATAAAGTGGCATCTGAGCAACACATGACAAGACTAAAGTAAAGCGGATACAAATATCTTGGGATTCTTGAAATTGATGACGCTGCATAGAGATATGAAAGAGAGAGTTGAGGATATATATCTGAAGAAGTTCAAACTAGTACTCAAATCAAAACTTCACTTTGGTAACTTGATTACAGCAATCAACACATAGGCAGTGACTGTAGCTAGATACAGCGCTACAGTCTTGAACTAAAATCAGCTCGGTATTGCCAAACTTGATACGAAAACCAGTAAGATGTTCCCATGCATTTCGCAGTTGACCAAAATGTAACCTGTAGACTTTACATGAAGATGGAGGACTTAGGTTTATATATTTGTCTATCTGTGCCGAAGGTAAACGATGGTTTCTGGTACATTACTTGGTGGGAAGTGGCTAAGAACTGCTATGCAGCAGGGCAAATAGGTATTGGTGGAGTTGAAGGAAATAAGAAACCAGTGACTATTGACAAGAAATTTTTGGATAGTTTGTAAGAGCAACAGAAGGATCAAAAGACCTTGAAAGAGAAAAAGAATATATATATATATATATATATATATATATATATGAAGCACAGTGTACGTGTGTGTGTGTTTGTCTGTCAAAGCAACTCCTCCGTTCCCATTCGTCCGATTTCAATGACTCATAGCTCATTCAAAAGCCCTAGAAAAGTTAGGCACAGGGAGCGGTTTTCGTTGAGCTCAGATTCAGGGTTGCCAGATTATTCAAGGTTAAAAATATAATATTATACTAGCCATTATCGTTGCTTTCATGGTGCAAGGGCAGTAATTCTTTTTTTCCTTTTGTATCCAAAATTGCAGCTAGCTTAAACTTTTAAGCATTTAATCAATTAAATCTGTTCGCTAGTTTGTACGTAAAATTAAAATTAAATATAACTATTTACTACTTTATACATCGTAATGTACGTCATTAAATGGCCAAAGGCACGTTTATACGTCTATTAAAATTGAGCATAAATCAATAAATAGCCGACAGATATTGATTTTAATGTAGATTTTGTGAGGTAATTATTCTATTCTGACGAATGGTAGCTTCAATTTTTAATTAGAATCTTAATCAAACATCTTAATTAGACTTTATCAATCGTCGTAAAAGGTAAACAAGGCGACCAATCCGGTTCCTTTTTTGTTTACATTTTGGCTCAGTTTTTTAAAACGATTCAAAGACATTTCTTTATTATTTCTTCTCAGAAAGTCGACACTATTGAACAGTAAAGACATCCAAGTGTGAAATATTTCAGAATTATCTGAGTAGGTTGATTATAAAGGGATCTTAATGAGGTTTTTCCTCGACCGGGTGTAGTAGATTTAACGTTAGGCTTCCGATTAACGACCTAGTGTCTATATTTTTCATAACATACTCCATGAAATTGGTAAAAGAGCATAGCATGATGAAAAAGACGCCAAACTTGAGGAAACAAAAAGTTATTGTCTAAATGTTTATGTTATTATTAAGAGGAAAGAACAAAGTATTTTTTAAGTCATGGTAAAAATATTTTTTTATATTTATTACCCCCCGAACTAATTTTATGAAAACTCTAGAAATTCAAAAATGTACAATTTAGTGATTATATTAGTTAAAAGCACAAGGCTTTGAGGAAAGCAAATCATTTTTTTTATCGGACCACCTCTACCTGAAAATCAGCTCTGAATTTTAACATACAAAACTCAAAAAAAAAAAGAAGATATTATTTAATTTCAAATGTTTTTAGTTGCTTGTAGGTGTTTTTATGGATAATATTGTCTGAAAGCAAAAAACTTTTTCGACGAATATTTGTTATTTCTTAAATTATTATTTTTGCATTAAAGTTGTTAAATATTCTAAAATTAGATTAAAATGTACAGTTTAGTCAATGGTGTTTATCAAGTAGATCTATCTTTATAGATTGCAAATTGTAAATCAGCGGACCACCAGTATATTAAAAATCCAATATTTTGTGTTCATAAAACGGCTGTAATTCAAATGTACGGAAGACCGTACATGTAAACAATAAAACGTTATGTTATTTGAATTACTAAAAGCATTGTTTCCCTCTCTTACGGCTAATTTAAGTTAATTTGATTTTTCAATTTCAACTGAGAAGGGTGCCTACAAGTATTAGGAACCTATCTTATGAAATTTATATGATCTTATTCTTGTATGATCTAAGTCATGATATTTTTCCATAAATAAAATATCAAAATTAACAATAAAATGAATGGAAATACAAATAACACAGTAAAATGTAATAAATGTACATAAAATTATAGTATTTTATGGACACCTTTCATAAAATTTCATAAGAAAGGTACCTATATAATTAATTAGATACCTTTCTTATAAAATTTTATCTCACTTTCACCAGTCTTACTTTAATTTTTTTAAATAATATATTTTTCATAAAGCATCGTAAACGTAAAGGTGAAAGCTAAGTACAAAAAAAAAAGAAAAACAAAAAAGTATTAGAGCATTGAAAGTTTTCCTTAAAAATAATGAGGTAAATAATTGGTTCACTTAAATCTAAATAATTATGTCATTTCTGTCCTTCCGAACGATAAATCGCGTAAACTGTCAATACGTGATGAAATCATCACTCATCACTTATCAATTGACACCAAATGTTCAGACCTGCTTTGTCTTATTTTTAAACTACATTATTTCTGCGCAGAAAATGTTTGTTTCAAAATATTTTAAATAAACTTTATAATTTCTAATTTCCTTAAAATAAATTTTGAAAAAATTATAATTGATTTATAAAAGAATTGTAACCGGAGAATTTCATTTTTGTTTATAAAATGGAAAAAATGTTGACATGATCGATTTTCTGTCAATTTTGCTGACTAAAAAAAACAAGATTTTTGACGAAAATTTCGGACGTGTTAGGAACAATTAAAAAATGTAAAAAATATCCCAAAATACTTTGATCTTACCTCTTAATAATAAAATAAACATTTAGACAATAAAAAATTATTTTCATGAAGTTTAAGAACCTTTTTATTCACGCTATTCTCTTTTTATTGCGATCTCATGGAGATACCTAATTTTTTACATTTATCTAATATAGAAACGATTATTTTCCTCATTTGTCATCGGCCCAGATTTATTCACAAGGGTCTGATTGATTAAATAATAAAAAAAACTAGCGGGGACACCCGGCGTTGCTAGGAAGATCTCTAAATAATAGTTTATTATTGACAATTTATTGATATTTTTAGCCATCTTATGGAAAATTATTTTTTATTTAATATATATTTAAACATATTTAATTTAATCATGTTTTCAAGCAAAACCTATAGCGAGACTTACTTCTTCGAATATTTATTTTGGAGGGGAATTTAGATTTTTTAAGTAAATAAAGTTTTACTTTTATACATTAATTACTAATTATTTTGGAAGAGAGTATAAGGAAGATACATTGAGAAGTTTGATTTGAAGAGAGTTTATGTTTAAATCTCAAGTAATATTTGTATTTGAAAGAAAAAATAACTTTAGTGAAATAAAAATTAGGAGAGACAGACATGAGTTACGGTCAACATTAGTTGAACTGAATATGTGTTTTACGAATTCAACTATATTTTATTTAAATTAATTTCCGAAAATGTTTTGCTTTAGTAAAATTTAGTTGAAAATTATTTACTTTTTATGTCAGTTACAAACAAAAAAAAACCAATGAAGTTTATTTTTCAATGATTGAATGTAATAAAAAAATATTTTCCATAAGATGGTCGAAAAATATTAATAAAATTTCTTTAAAATTTTCTTTTTTGTTTTAATAATCATTTTTTTAAAGTTACGCTTTTATTTACTATAGATGTGAAATAAATTCAAGAGAAAAGAAAATTTAAAAATACATACATGTATAGGGTTTAGTAGAATAAAAAGGTAAAAATGAAAACGATTCACTAAGAATGATTTCTATTCGTTTGTACTTTTTAATTCTGAAAATTTCGGATATATTTTAAGGAATTTTAATTTTTAAATGTCTTCGTAAATATTCGATGATAATTTTTTTTCAAAAAGCTGGTTTGGGTGATAATGAGACTGTATACATATTTACTTTGTCATGACTGTTGTAGCAGGACACACACACACATACATACAGAAAACTGTCCATATATGTATATATACTTGGTTTAAATCTGTTCGTTAGTTTGGACGTAAAATTAAAATTACTGTGGCGATGTGGTACGATACTGCAGTTTAATTTATGTAAGGCCGAATAAACACGTGTATTTCTATTAATAAATCAATAAATAAGCGACAGAAATGGATGTCCTTCTGCTGACCAATCAGCGAGGGTCTGATTGATTAAATATTAAAAATTGTTTAAATCTGTTCGCTAATTTGGTCGTAAAATTAAAATAGGTACCTCTAATAATTTGCTAAAAAATCAGTATAGCATAATGATAAAAGGCCCCGAACTTAATAAAAACAAAGTTTTATCGTTAAAATGTTTATGTTATTATTAAGAGGAAAGAACAAGGTATTTTTAAAATTATTTAAAAAAATGTTTTTCCTTCTTTCTAACACGTTCTAAACTTGGGTAAAAAATCTCGTTTTTTTTGTTTACTTTGTACTACTTGTGGTAATGGCCATTTTAGTGTAGCAGTTTCAGGGGTAAAACCTATTAATTTAGAAATTCTTACAAAAATCAAATAATTATCTGATTTCAATGAAACTTTATTAAAACATGAATAAATTTATTTTTGAAATTTTTAGAAAATCTCGGTAAAAATATATTTTTTTACATCTGTTACCTCCCTATAACTTAATTTTATGAAATTTTCTAAAATTTCAAACAGTTCGCAAATGGTTTTATGTTACTTATGAGCAGAACGCCTTGAAGAAATTAAATCATCAGTTTTTTTCACATCTACAACTTTACAAATATGCTCTAAAGCGTAAAATAAAAACTATCTAATTATCGAATTAGGCCTTTATTTGCTTTTATAAATAATATACATTAAGGACATTATTATCTGAAGAAAAAAATCGATGAATAAAGAATTTTTACACGAATTGTTTGCATTTTTCTTTTAGTTTTTTCAATGTTTTAAAATTCTTCCAAAGAGAGTATGGGGTAGGTTATTAAGTTTTTAAGTGAAGACTATATTTACTAAGCGAAAATTAAAAGCTTAATACAAATAATGCAACCAAAACTTTTACCATAATTAAAAATATTTTTTGTGCGTCAAAATGTTATATTTATTTTTTTAGTATGATATCTCATAAGTGACATTAAGGTTAAAAGGTCACGTGTTTCAAGGCTTGTCTCTGTGGGGAAAGCCCCTTGACATATAAAGGTCTTATCTCACTCTCAGTTATTAAATTTGTAATTAAATTGAGGTAATAAAATTATCTCATTTATCAATTTAAACAATTAATAACCGACTGAGATATTTCAGTTATTAATATAATAATAATTTTATTAGTTATTATCTCAGTTATTAAATTAAAAATGTAATAACTTAATGTAATATTAATAATTAATAAAAATATTTATCATTATCGTAGCTATTAAATAATGAAAGAAATAGAGGTAACTCAATAATATAAGAAATTTTTATAGTATTTTAAATTATAAGAAACAAAAAAAAATGTTATACCAATTTTGGTGCATTGTACTAAACCTGTCAACACATCCAGCCATCAAATTATCGATGGAAACGTGAAAATAACAATACACCGAGGTCAAGAAATGTTTGTCTAGAAAATGTTATACTATAACTGATATTTGTTTCAGAACAGATTAATTTAACTTTAAATTTGCTAATTTTATGAAAGTAGCATTTCACAAATGTATATCTTGTTTTAGCGGGATTTTCAAAAAATAAAAAATAAATTTAGTTTACATTTCTCTAAAAAAGTTCAAAATGGCCGTTTCGATTTGTTTTTCGGAAGCATCGACTAAAAATCATTCAAATTTCTATTTGAAATACTCCACAGTATTTCTTTCTGGAATTAGAAAATTTAATCCTTTAGCTTTCAATTGAAACTGGGGGAAAGCTTCGAAAAGTACTTTTCCTTTATGAAAAATACATTTAAACTTTAGGTATACCTTAGGTATACGAAATTTTGGTGGTACCTAAATTAAAATTACATTGTAATTAATTACTACATTAATACATAGTAATTTACCAAGGTCAGAGGTTAAACAAGGCCAAGTCGTAAGAATTATAATTATATTTATTTGCAACGTTTTCAGCAGACGATATGTTGATGGCGTCATCACAAACGTTCAATCTAAGACGAACTTAAAAAATAATGAATTTTAACAGACTAAGGAAGGAACAAGCAGAATTATATTACGATATCATTTTTGTCTACATTTTTCATTGCTTGCACGCTTAATCAATGGCATTCGCAGCGTCCTTCTGTAGAACCACTTTTCTGTTACCTTCTACGAGGAGACTTTTCAGCATCCACTGCCCTATTGGAGGATAGCAGTTCGGCAGTCTTGTGTTTATTTCTAACGAATGTATTATCTTTTCATCTATTATCTATTCCAATGTGCGTTCGTATTTCGGTGTAGCATTTTCACTTCTTTGTTAGAACACTTCTCATATATTGAAACTTCTCTATTTCTGTTTGATTTTGACAACCCCAATTCGTAGTTTCCATTTGGGACTTTTTTTTCTTGCTGACGAACATACCTTCTGTCTTTTTACAATTGATAGTGAGTCCATTCTTTTGTAAGAGTTCTTATAGTTTACTTTCTGTGTACTCTGTTGCCATTCTACTAGTTCCTGTTTCAATAAGTTATTTCCCTCTTTTAACTAGGTCACATAAAATTGTCTAGTTTAAGGATTTTAGCACTTTTGGTGTTCTCACTGCATTAACTCGTGTCAATACAATAAGAAACGTCGGTAATTATACATTGAACAAATTTAGTCATATATTTCATACTTAACACAAATTAGGTTATTTTTCAATTAAGAACATGTCTACTGAAAAAGGTAAAGGTTTTTAACAGAATGTCCGTTTATATATCATTCCTGCTAAAGATTTTAATCGTGTTTACCCCAAGAAAGACAGTCAAGCCACTAAGGCGAGAACAAAGGAAGAGTAATGAGGAGGAAATAAATAGCGGTTGAGTTTGCATTTAAATGTTTGAAGATTAACGTTGACTGGAAAGCATGGAACCGGAAGAGAGTTCCATGTCCGAGAAATGTTAGAAAAGAAACGGTTAGGATAGAACTTACTGGTACATCTTAGCCAACTCAACTGTAAATTGTTGAAACCACGTCGCAAATTTAGTACTGCGTTTAAATTCATAATTTCTAGGTACCATAGTTGAAAGTTTATCATAACTATTAACATGAAAGTATTTATGGAAAAGGAACAGAGAGGCAACTTTACGGCGATGGGAAAATGAACGAAGGTAAACAATTTAGATTGTCTTTTTCTCTTCGTTTACATAGTGGTTAATGAAATGTATATTAAATGAAACATTAAATAATATATTACAACGTAAGTTAGCATTTTTCTTAGTGGCCCAAATCGTTGCTGTCCTCTAACTAATTTCCTCTCCTACTTTAACAATTCAAGAACTTCTCTCGTCTTCTTTTATCTAGAAGACGTTTTAATGTTTTAAAACCAATACGTAGTTAGAAAAGTACCCTAACTAGTGTTAAATGTCCGTCATATTGGAATACCCTAATTTTACACTCTTTCAGTACATCTTTATGAATTTTGGTAGGAGACGGCAGCTCGTTTTTTATAACCCCTATTAATTTAGTAGATACTTTAGCCTTCACATTCGAGCTAGCCTGTCTGCGCGCCTGACCCCGCATAGGCATGATGTCTCTGGTGTCTGAGTAATCGTCATGATTTCACTTCGGAAGGTATGCCTATAAGTGCTTACCAAACCTGGATTGATTGCCTCTTCATCAAAAGTAAACGCTCCCAGGGCTTGCGTTACACACTTGATAGTCAGTTATCCAGACCTTAGAGTAACTTTTAAGAAGACTATCCTATCAGCAAGTCCATAATATCGAAACTATTCTACTGCCATTTTGTGAATGGGATCTGAATCGTGCATCAGTGTCTCTGGGATCTCTCGATGTCAAGATGAAGTGTATAGTTACAGCTGTGATTTCTGATTATTAACCCAGCCCTGACATTATCTCATTCTCATCTAATTAGGTTAAGCTCATGGTAATGGACCTTGCCTCTAATTCCACGTTAGAAGACAAGGGTTTTCATTACCAGACCTTCCCCACTTCATGGAGCACAACCTTTGTGAAATCACGAATCAGAAGTTTTATCAAAAGCCTTAATTCTACGAAGGCTACTGGTCTAGATAAAATCACTGTAGTTGTTCTCAAGAACGTTGACTCTGTAATCTTGGTGAAACTGTTTAATTGTTGCATAAAGAAGCGTCTCCCAAACCCAATGAATATGTCTGTGAACAAAATGCAGGCGAGCCCTCGTCCCCATAAAAATTTAACCCAATCAACCTACTTAGTGCCATTAGCAATCATTTAGAATTTATCAGCAACAAGAAGTTGTTGACCACCTAAATAGAAACAACCTCCAAAGCGACAAAAATATGTTTTTGCTCCTTTAAATCCACTGCTGATTTATTAACGATCGTCATAAATAGAATTAGTGGAGCGTTTGATAATAAACACACCTCGAGAACATTCGTCTCAAATATTTCTAAAGCCTTTGACAAGATATGACCTAGTTTTTAGCGACACAAACTCGCTTGCCATGGAATTCCCGAGAGAGCCTTCTCAGATACCATTTTTTTCTTTTGAAGTTTGTTGTTAATAGACATTTCTTTGAGGCATTTGAGATCAATGCTGACATCCCATAAATCTCTCTCTCTCTCTCTCTCTCTCCATGGATCTACTCTCTTTTTGCTATATAATGACGATCTACCTCCTAAGAACATCCCCAGATACGTAGTAAATATCACATCCAAATATCTGGATGACCAGTTCCTGGCAGGTGATATCTCCCCAGACTTAACTCTCCCAACTCAGTAGTGGAAAGACTGGAATCCAATAGCTCTAAACATTTCACCACCAAGCTCCAATCCTGAGTACAGGATTATGCCCAATGAGTCTCCTTGCCGCGAATACCTATTGGGTCTAAAAGATGCTGAAAGAATGGACGGTTCCTTGTATCGCCCCCTCACCAATACCAAACTCCTGTTGGCATACTCTATCTTTACAAGTGTCAAATCAGTCCAAGAATGGGTGATTGTTGCTGTATCTATCTTGGCAGGTGCTTCCAAATCCTAGCTGTTCAGTTAAAATTCATTATGCGGCTTTGTAGGTGATGAATTATTTTCTTCCTTGCAAGCTTTGGGATACATTACTTAGTTCCACTAGGTCAGATTTTCATAGCTAGCACACGCCATGCTAATTTCATTTATTATTCCCATTTCATTCGTGTTCACTTGGTAGGGAGTAATTTCCAGTCAGACAGTTTTTCCCCAGAACTGTGACTTAGTGGAACAGACTTCCGAGAGGATGCTACCCTAAACACTACAATATTAACCTCTTCAAGTCTATGTTCAACCGTTATCTATCCTGCATATCCTCATAATATGCACTCCCTGCTTTCCTGCTTTCACCTCCTTTACAACAATCCGACTCAGTAACCATCATTGGGGCTTGTATTGACCGAATAGAAGTAAGAAGAAAGAATACCAAAAACATGCAATACTAATGTGTCTGTCTGCAAAAAGTGTAAATAATCCTAATTCCTCATTTCAGAAATTTAGATAAAAATACCAAAAATATTTACTTTCCTTGCTTAAAATTGAAACGGGATGGAAGTGTTCTATATTTGGGGCGTTTTCCATTTCCATTATACTATCTGCAAACTAAAAATCATTTGTAATGATCTTCTTTCTACAAAAGTCTCTAGATGACTCGTAGAATTTGGAGCTTCTCTTAAAGAGCGTTTATGATAATTTGTTGACACGTTTTGTGCTTCGGTTATCTCTTTCGGGGGGAAATCTTAATGGAGTTTTATGGAGGAAATGTTGGCTTTTACTTCTTATAAATGTCATGTACTTAATAAATTGAAATGGTTTCGAAAAGGTTACCTTCTAAATCAGCATACAATTTGAGAATAGGAGTTTTATTTTTTTATGATTCAGAAAAAAACTGGACTCCACGCTTTTCTGCACGGAAATTTCTTGTGAAGTTTTATAGACAAAGGCGCATAGCATTTCTTTGTGCCTACCTTGAGGTGTTTACTCATGAAATTACGGAGAATATTTATTTTATTTATAATCATATCTTTTTATCAGATGTTTCCTTACGATGCTTTAAAGAATAACTGTTAACTTTTCTTTGACTGTCATGAAAGTAGCTTCCTTTCTTTATTCGGAGTCGATATTATTTAATCACATTGCATCTGGAATGTCAGGGAAGGAATGTAGTTTCACTTCGATCAATCATTTCAATGTTACAGAATAAAAGTTCGCTGAATTATATGAGCGTGCATTATTATTCATTATTTAGGTACTCCCACACGCACCCAAAACGTAGAGATCCATAGCGTTGTGTTCTTGTGTTAATATTCGTTCCTTTTAATCGATTTATTTATTCTAATATTTGTATCTAATTTAATTGCGAGTAAATCTCATTGCGTTAACGTTAGAAAAATAGAACAACATCTTGTCGATGATCTGCAATTCCTCTATCTTCAACGTCTTGAAGAATTCGCATTGAGCACTGAAATTTGGATAATATATGAATTTTATTTTATCTAATTTATTCAGTCATTAATATATATATATATATATATATATATATATATATATATATATATATATATATATATATATATGCCATTGGTTTTCAGTTGTTGACGGAGTTACACAAGAAAAGGAAAATAGTGTTTACCTATAATGAACAAAGTATTCCATGTATTTGTAAATGTTCTAATCAACAGACTTGATATGAAAACATTGATATGAGTAAGCATTCCAGATTAATTTAACGCATAAATAAATGAAAATATATATAAAAATATAACTGAATCAAGAAACTACTGACATTAAGAAGAGTTCGTAGAAAAGATTTAAAATTGAAAACTGCACACTTACTTATATTAAAGATTGCTGATGGCATGTCATCAATATCCTGATGTGTCTGTAAGAAAAATAGAGAAACTGCAGATATAATTAACGGTTTGTGATAATTTTAACATATCTGCTGGGAAAGTTAAGAGGTGAAGTTTCCAGCAATTATGCATTTATTGTTTCTTCTCAAACACAAACATAAAACTGTACTCCTTTATCGTTAGTCATTAACCCTTTATATATATATATATATATATATATATATATATATATATATATATATATATATATATATATATATATATATATATATATATATATATATATATATATATATATATATATATATATATATATATATATATATATATATATATATACATATATATATATATATATAATATATATATTTGCATTTTCTTGAATATTAAAATCTTACTGTCAAAGAGGTGTGTTACCTGAAAAAAACTATTATTCTTTGATTTTAAACAAAGATATAATGATCAAAATGTTACATAAGCAATATCAGAATAAGTGTTAATCCTGCTAAACATCTTCTGTGTCTCTATTGTATACCATAAAATATGGTGGCATTAACTCAAGCGTTTTCATTTATAGTTTGATGAAATATTGATTACATCGTTATCTATGTGATACATTGTATCAAAATAAAATTTCCTGCATTATAACATGTTTGATAAATGACTGTTAATTCTTTTCCTATCAAAAATGAAATAAAAAACAATGAAATAATATTTTCCTTTGTTTTCGATAATCAATTTGATTGCATAAAACAGCGATAAATAACAACTTCCTTTTTACTGTTTTATAACTTGAATGAATATATTTGATTCGTTGGAAATTACTACGATGTTCAACGAAGAAACTATTAGTAAGATGTTAAATATGGAAAATATATATGAAGTTTGTGAATGTGATTTGTAAAATAATGTTTTCTCTTTACAGAACTTAATGTCCTCACCTATCAGAAGATATATAAAAAAAAAATTACAAAACGAAAAAGTACTCTTAGCTGACGCATTTCGTTCTCTGAGAGACTTTATGACGCGGATGAAACGCGTTGGCTAAGCATATTTTTTCCTCTTGTCTTTTTATTACTTGTGTTGCTTTACAGATACATTCTTTCTGAAAATAATTTACACCCCCCACACACACATATACATACATATATGCTAGAGAACTGTCTCTCGAAGTTGAAGACTACTCTTTTATGGGCTCCCGTCTTTCGCTATTAAACTCCAAGAGTGCAGTATATTAGACACAAAATCAAAATGGCAGCTGAATGTACAGCACGACCTCAAGACTGTTGTTAACGAGGGCAAAAGATTGTCAATTTTAACGCCTCCAAAACTTAACTTCTCTTTATTAATCATCCGAGAGACCCCTCTCTTCCTTCCATCAGAATGGCTGATGCTATCCTCTAGGAAAGTGACTCGTGCGCCTTCTCGAGCTAACATTCTCAGCTGTCATGAAATGGAAAGACTATATTGAATCCATTGTTAGGTCAGCTGCTAAAGAAGTCGGTTCGCTATGTCGAGCGAGGCAATTTTTCTCTCCTGAATCTATCTTGCATATCTATAAGTCTACCAATCGTCCATGCATAGAATGTTGCTGCCTTATATGACCCGGTGCTCCTGCGAATTACTTGGAACTCCTTGATAAGATCCAAAGAAGAATCAGCAATATTAGTGGTCCTGATCTGGCGGCTCGACTTCAGCCACTTACCCACCGCCGTAAGGTTGCCTCTCTCTGTCTTTTTCATAAATACTTCCATGGTAACTTTTCAACTGAGCTCCTTGCTATGATGCCTAGGCTGTATGAATTTAAGCGCGATACGAGGCTGGTGGCGAGATCGCATCAATTTACAGTTGAGCTAGCAAGAATTTGAATACAATACCATTCATAATTTACTGTTCACCTGAATGCGCTTTCATCTTTCTACTCATTATTAATGTTTTTGTTCCAAATCCCTCCACACCCTGTAACCCCTTACGTGATAGTGGGTGTCCTGTCTTGCTTAGGGGAGACACTGATTAAAAAATAATAATAACACAAATCAGTTATGATTAAGAAAATGCAAATAATCACGTAAATTAGGAAAAATATTTAAATAAGATATGTGCTAATGAATTCAATAGATTTATCTGACCCTGACGTAACTTGAACTCTCTCTGAAGATAAGTGTATATATATATATATATATATATATATATATATATATATATATATATATATATATATATATATATATATATATATATATATATATATATATATATATTTAAGCATTTTGAATCAGTATCTCTGATAGCAGTATAGATCTTGATGAAATCTTAAAAACGCAGAGATATACTTTTTGGAAGTAAACTTCAAAGGCCTCTGTATTCTTGTAGAGAAGAAAAATGTGGATAGTTGAATGGTACTGTGATAACTGTCTCTCCGCCTTTTGTTTGACTAAAAGCCCATGTTTATAAATGAAATTCCTTTCTCGCTGGCACAAATGAGAAGACAAGTTTTACGATTCAAGTAAACATAGTTTTTTTTTATTATAACACCAATCACAATCACATACATTCATGAGAATCAACTGGTACGTATCGAATAGTCCATTACAATCTCTGACTCATATAGCAGATCTGATGACTTTAAAATCTAAAGAGAACGTAAATATAAATACTATCATTGTAAATAACATTCACCTAAAGTATTGGTCTGCTATCAAATTATTTACAGTAGTCAACTACATTATTATTCCTAACTTTTTCATTATAATTAATGATTAGCAAAATGTTGTCGATGATAATATTTATTTTTTAATGTAAAATATAATGACTGAAAAGATCTAAAATGTAAGTATGAACAAGAGATTGCAGCAAAAATTTAATATATATTTAATAGCAATTGGCGTTTAATAAAATGTTTGACACCAACCAAAAAAGAAAAAACAATCTCGTCCTATTCGTTGGAAGACTTTGGATAACATAACGCTGATCCTATATTATGATATCATGTCAGTATTTAGATTATTTGAATGTGAATTCTGTCGTTGCGGAGTAACTATATAAGGCAACGCTAGTACAAATGAGTGCAGGGGAGCGATTATAAAAACTCCTCGAACAAACATCACTAAAATAAAGACGTTTTACTCATAGTGAAAATTGAGGATAAGTGAAAACGCCAAATAGTCTAAACAAGTAAAGATCACTGAAAAGACATTAGGAAAATGGAGTTGTGATTGGCTATTTCTGTACATATACGATCGAAAAACATTAGCATTGGTAAAAAAAACTCTTTTTCCAATCAAGGTCACGTGTTGATTGCCTATTTTGGAATAACGCGTGAAAAGTTTGACTTTGCAGTTAAAGGAGAAGTATGAAGATATAAAATAAAATATCCTAAAAATGTTATGAAATAGACTATATTATATATGAATACATATCTCCCTTATTAATAAGCATATGGTTGTTTACATTATCATTGTACGGTTTATCGTCACCGATTCTTTGTTATAAATATATGCTACTATGCTTCGTACAAGTGGTTAATAAATATGTGCTTTTATAAATTAGTTTATCGTTTACCTGTGGAATTTTTCAAGGAGCTGTAACAGAAATATCGCCCTGAACAATACAGTGTCTTCAAGTAACTGACGATAAATTTGTGTTTCTTTTAGGAGGTAACGCAGCTTTCAATGACTTCGCAAAAAATAAATTACTCATAATGACTCATAAATACCCCAACACATTTACTCGCTGTTTTGTCATTACACCAAAACACAACACACGTTAAAATATACGTAAACTGTTTGAATTCACGACAAGGGAAGAGACGACAAAAATACAAGTAAACATCGAACGACTAAAAATAACAACATCTAAAAGACCCTGAATTCTTTCCGATTATGAAAAGAAAAGAATTTCAGCGCACGATGGCCACATCGATATTATATAAAAGGAGGAAAAAAGAACAATCAATAAGTCATGCTAGCTTCGTTTGTCAGACAATCGGCCCAAAACCAAGATGGCTGCTTAATATGGTAGACTGAATGATCAAAGGGCGGCCCGGCGTGAAAAGAGAGTCGGCTTTATTATTAGCGATCACCGAGGCTGAGAGGCCCACACATTTTGTTGTGATAAATTACGTTTTTATTATGAGCTGTTTGGTTGGCCAAAAGACGTATTGTTACCATTTTGGTCTGGGGTCGGATGGGAATTGACAGAACAGGGTCGTGGCAGAGGTACAGGTCAATGCTGGAATGAAAAGCTGAGCGCAGAATAGTGAACAGGGTAGCTAAATGGGCCCGGAGAGCAGAATGTCAAAATAAAGATGAAAGTAGGAAAAAAGGAAGTGGCCCAAGGAGTCAGAGAAACTTGGAAGAAGCGGAGTTGGAATGAGAAAGAAAACATTTGAAAAGAAAGAAAGTAATTATGTTTTTTTCTACTTCAGAATTTTTATATAAAATTTTACATTAGTCCACTGTAATAGATCATAGAGTTAGTATAATCCCAGAAAATAAGATTAAGTAATTGACTGAAATAATTTATTCCTCTCTGCGCGAAAAGGTCATTGTTTACGTGCGCGCGCGCACACACACACACACACACACACAGACACACACACACACACAAATCGCTAGTAGACTAGCTTGTGGTATTTGATATCACATTGCAACCATGATCTAAATGCTGATTATCAAGACAAAATAAATAATTACCAATGCACACCATCTTAATTCATCGTTAATCACATTTTGCATTCTAAGAGAAAAAGTAAACTTACTAAATGTTTTAATTGATACACACACACAAACGCAGTTATATATATAGGGTGCGTGAGGTATTTATGCACCTGTAGTTATTTGACAGTGTGCTTTTATTTTTTCAGAGAATCAGCGGCGAACTATCAGTATGAGATAAAACAACATGCTGTAATTGTTGCGACACACACGAAGTAAAGTGATGTTGAAATTGCCTGTATTTGAAGTCGCCAGGTCGTTTCTGTACAAATTTCGGATGGAGCTGGAAGATGTATCGCTTGTAGCGAAGCGTAAAAACATTCCCATCGTTCGGACAGTATCACAACACCACAATTTGTACTGTGGGTGGAGAACATTATTGATGCGAATCCCGAAAAGGCCATGAGGCCCATTAACACAGTTCTCCAGGTGTTCGAGAGCACAATCTATAATGATGTGCATGAGAACATCATTCGCTGCAAGTCGTACGAGATGAGAAAGAGCAGTTCATGTCGACACACAAAAGAATAAAGCTTGCCCAAACGAAAAAAGAAGTTGCAACTTCCAGAAGTGGGCCGTAGAAATGATAGATGATTATGTACGGATCCTTTTTATGCCCCTCCACCCATATTATGCACATCAAATTTCCCGTTTCTATGGTCGTTTTAGGGGTGATGAGTAGTAAAAGACATGTCATTCTACCCCTTTTTTTCGGCAAGGTCTGCGGTTGAATGCTGCTGGCTACACAGGGTGCTAGAAACAGTTTGCGGTGGAAGACCGTATATGTTTTAGAAAGACTGTCAGTGTTCAGAAGACTACACGACCACATCACACTAAACATGTGGCTATCTAACTTGCCAAACCTAAATCCCCTTGACTATTACATACGGGGTTTTGTTGAACGGGAGACTAATCAATGTTCTCACAATACGACTGATCCCCAGAAAACCGCCATTACCTGAGTAATGTCCAATACAGATGATGTCTACGATTCCGGTCCAGTATTGAAACCATCATTGCCGTTACAACTAATAAACATGTAATCTAACCATGAATGTATCTGTGCACCAAATTTTGTATAAATGAATTTATTTTTTTAAGAAGACGTTGTTTTTACCCCAACCCCAGCTATATATATATATATATATATATATATATATATATATATATATATATATATATATATATATTGTTATATTTTATTTTATTTATAATTAATACTCATATTTATTATTAAATCACATTTTAATAGCTGTTTTTTTATCAAATTACTTTTATGTTAGTAGTTATTTTTAATGGTTATTTTTAATTGATATTTCTCTCTTTAAACTTTTTTTTAAATTGAATCTATAATTAACATTTATTTAGATTTCACTTGTAGTTTTTTTTTTTTTACTTAAGTTTGATTTCTTTATTTATTATTATTTATTCTTATTGGCGTATAAATTGTACCCATTATTTAGAATCGATATTAATATTTCTTTGTAAATTTACTAAATTCTTGGCCTTATTATTTCATTTTAAAAATTGTTTATCTTATATAATATTTTAATTTAGATGCCAAATTTTACACTTCTTTCAATTTAGAAAAACAATCGTAAAAAGCTTCTCTAAGTTTTACAGATTTAATTTCCTTATATAATTTTTCCTTATTGAAAAATATATTAATATTTTAAAATATAGGTCAAGGCTAATTTAACTGAGGTCAAATTTCCAACTGTCTTTAAGATTGTCTACACTGGCTTATGGATCTTTAGAGTATTTAATTTCCTCTTCTTTCTTTTGTCCCCTCTCACATTTTGTTTTTTCTCTCTTTTTTCCTCGCTTTTTATTCTCTTTCCCCCCTTTTAATTTTTTCTCTTACTTGTTCGTCTTTCCTTCCCGTTTCGTTAAAATATGAAAAATCTTTTTGTTCCCTTTTATTTTATTTTAATTTATTTTCAAGCCCTTGGTTGTTGATAAACCTCAGAAGATCAATTTTCTTGCGAGGAGAAATGGCCATATAGATGGGTTATTAAGTTTCCTTTATATGCAATTTATTTATATTGCTCTGCAATAAATACATTGAGCTCTCTTTATGGATCAGCTTCAATATTTGATATTATCAAGATTCACTTGGATTACTTACCCACATATTTTTACCTATATATATATATATATATATATATATATATATATATATATATATATATATATATATATATATATATATATCTGCAGCAAAAAAAAAATTACCTCAACATAGGGATAATCGACTTCAAGTCGTTCTGTACGCGGCTATCAATATCCCCTAAGTGTCTGACTCGGAGCATTGTTTTAAATTTACATTCAATGTCAGTCCTCCTCTGGTAGACCCCTTGTTAATGAGAAGAGGCTTGTGTTAGCGACTGATGGAGGGCGTAAGGTATCTTATTCCAGGGAAGCGGTCTGGGGTTTGAGTTTATGGCTAGAGACTTTCATTGTCTTTTTTTTAGCTAAATATCGGTTCCTACTATGTGGCTTTTCTTATACGACCCCCAAGTATATTTTCCTGGGATACACAGTAAATATTTTCTGTACTACATGAGTCCAATATTAATAATAAGCGATGGGGGATTTAAAATTAAACCCTTTAAGATTAATGTAAATTAGTTGATTTATAGATTGTAGGTAATACCAGAGCACACAATGGAATAAATCATGCTGTCCAACACACTTACATGCGTACATATCTTCATACATACATATATTTGCACTTACCTATCCATACATATATGCCACTATACGCACAAGTAGACATCCACATATATACGCATGTCTTCTTATGTCTGCATTTCGTAATTAGTTCTCTCCGTTGATTTAATAGTTTAGATCCACTTGGGTAGTATACCAGGCAACCATTATCCCCAAAGAAAATACAACAAACCATAATAGTTACATCGGAACTTCTGCAGGAGAATTTAAAAAGAGATGGTTTATGTATCTTAATATAAACCGCTTCAAGTAAATGGTGAGTGAACAGGGCCATATGTAGAACAGTGAATACACACAGTGGGATAGACGGTGTTTGATGAAAGAGAGAAGCACTACTGTTGTTTACAACGTTTCAATTTGATGACATTCGTTAGAAAACCATTGTTAATAAAAATACAATGAATTTTCTCAAGTTTCTGGGCCAGGGTACAGAGAAAGCAAATCATCAACGCGCGATGGATGAAGGTAGATATCAGGTTAATTTGAAGGATTAGGAACAAAATAATTCTAGTTAGTGTACAGACCTGTGAACGTAGGTTTGTGATAAACATTGGTAATAAGCAAACCATATTTACGTTCAACAACAACAACAACAAAAAGGCAAAGTAAAATCATTCTCCATTTCCATAGTGAATTGCAAGGACAGATTAAGGGAATTGAATTGGATGGAAAAAGCCATAGCGTAGTTTATGGTTCCTCTCTTTGTCCCATTTATTTGAAACAACCTTCACTTCAGGTTTGTCGACTGTCAGGTTGCGTTTTGTTTTTGAAATTTGTTCGGTTTTTCCAGCTTTCGTCAACGATCGTCTGTCCCACTTACAAAATAGTTCTATTGTGTATAAGTTTAAATGTCAGTGCGATTCTGAATACGTTGGGTTGACCAATCAGAGAATAGAGACACAAATTGTTCAACATGTTCCTGCTATGATTAGATGCTATGAATTACATTTATCTAAAGAAAAAATAGTGGGACATATTAGAGAATATATGAAACTTTCTCATTTCAGGCATTGTGAAATATTAAGATATTTGGATTTAGCTATATATATATATATATATATATATATATATATATATATATATATATATATATATATATGGTTGATGATACTGGAGTTGAAAGCCCAATATAATCCAATTCAGGCATATTTAATATAATATTCTGATATATATATATATATATATATATATATATATATATATATATATATATATATATATATATATATATATATATATTATATTAAATATGCCTGAATTGGATTATATTGGGCTTTCAACTCCAGTATCATCAACCATGCTTGGGACAATGACTGCTGGCTTGAATTAAACCCCTACTAATGTATTATTTTTCTGCAGATCACACTAACTACACATTCATTTCTATTTTATTCTCTTCCATAATTATTGGCTAGAGTCCTTTATTACGATTGTAGCGATTTATCGCTTTCCCTACACAGATATTTGCTATTTTAGTGAATTTTATCTATTTTTGTTTTGATGAAATTAGTTATGAAACAACTGTTGTTAGCAGATTCCATTTCTTTTACAATAATCACCACAGCATTGCATTTCAATTTCTTGAAATGTGTATGAGTTATTATTCTTCCACTGGTAACATCATTTTCTGATCTGAAATGTGTTCATTCATTTCGTTTGTTTTTTTCCTCTGGTGCAAATGTGCCCGTCACATCGCAAGACAACATTCTCTAGAAGAAAAACGCACTCAACCCATGCATGGAGATTACTTATTGACTAATGAAATGATTATGAAATTTAAAGCTCCTTTGCAATACCTTTGGACTTTGGCGTAAATTTACATAGGATTTACTAATACAGGTAAATACAGTTGTATATTAATTCCTTTTCTTTAAAAACAATTCCTTTTAAAATAAAAGTTTCCATCTTGAAAATAAAAAAATGTGTTTATTCTGCCTGTTTCCCTTGCCTACAATAAGAATAGAAACGTGAGATCTATCAAATGTCTAGATCAGTGATGAGCGGTTGAAACATGATCAGAATTTAACCTAATTTATATAACCTATTAAATATTGGATCGATTACAATTTAAACCTAAAATGGATTTAGCAAAGAATTTTGCTTAACCGTCCTTTTGCATAATACTCTACAACCAATAAAAAATAAGAATCTTGTGAAACAATACAGCAAAATAATTCCTCACTCAGAGTTAAACGTTCACTTGAAACAGAAAATGACGTTAGAAAGCCAAGGCCAACACCAATTTTGTCTATAAATGCCAGAAACTAAAGTAGTAGAGAAAACAAATAAATATATATTTATTCAACATTGGAGGTAAATATATCTTTCACATGTAAGCATGTATACATGGAGACGTAGAGACATGCATTATTTGAACAATAATAATCATTCATCACTATAAAACTTTCAGAGGCATATTTATACATTGCATTACTTCTTAGAAATTTGTTTTTATTCGTTTATAGTTTTACATCACATATTGACATTTATAGATATTCTTGTACATTAATATCTCTGTATAGATGCAGGATTTTTTTATTTCCACACACACGGACAACACATGCATACACACAAACCCTCGACACACACACATGTGTGGGTGAAGGTAAACAGAATTTAATTTCGGGCCATTTTGATACTTGTTCTATGTCTGCTGAGCATGCCCAGCTTTCATAAGCCAATAATTTGTGTTTACATATGTATACACCCACCCACAAACATACACACGTGTGTGTGTAACATGAATTCATTTATACTCATTGAATGCTATTTGGAAGTGCCAACGTGTATAGAAGAAGGTCAGATGGAGTAAAATAATTGAGTTATAAAATCATTCTTGAAACAACACCAAGATTGGATTTGAAAAGTTAATGGTTGTAAAACTTTTTCGTGCATAAGTTTCTAAAAAGACATTGTATGCAGAAAAAAATTCAATACGTATAAAAAATATATCAACCGCCAAATAAATCAGTTGAAAAAAGAATTGAAGATAAAAATGAGTCTAAGAAAAGTTTAATGGGGGAAAAAATCAGAAGAAAAAAGTGAGATTTTATCTGGACAAAACTAAAAATTATATAAAACGAGTGGAGACAGTAGTAAAGAAGAGAGAGAGAGAGAGAGAGAGAGAGAGAAAGAGAGAGAGATGGGGAAATAGAAGAGAAATAACGAAGCATAATATAAAGTGAGAGAGGAAGAGAAAAGTGAATGAAGATTAATATAAAAAAGATAAGAAATGGCATAAAAATCAGCAGAGGTAAGAGCGCAGCGCCCGCAATGAATGATCATGATCATGATAATGAAAGAAGACAAGGAATAAGGAAATAGAAAAAGCTGGATGACATGAAGTGGTTAAATGACAAAGAAATAAAAAGAAAATGAGAGAAAGAACTAGAAAGAAGTAAAGAAACCAAAATTCCAATGAAACATAAAATGGGAACCAGTTATAAATAGGAGTATATGAAGATGAAGAAAAGAAAACGAAGAAAGGAAAAGTGAAGAAGATTTTTAAATATCATGAACATTAAAAAAGAGTGTATAAGTAAAGAAGACGACAAAAAAGAAAATAAACTTAACAACTATTAATTGTGTTCGACCATTTTAACGTCTTTTCGATGTGTACAGCGTATTTGATATATTTACTCTCCCATCATTATTGAGATGTTCACAAAAATACCAGAGACAGACCGAGAAGAAAGTAGTTGACAGCTCTTCACCCAGCCATTTCACACCTTCCAGTTTAGTATTTCACACGCATCAAAAAGGCCACCGATAACAGCCCCCAAGACCATCAGTTCAGACACTTCCAGATTTTGTCCAACTGAATGCTTCCTAATGGAAAACTCAGGCTTGACGCTTTTCTGGTTGGTCGCGCCATAATTTAATCTCAGCAACTGGAAGAGGATCCATCGCACATTTTCTTTATATTATTGTTGATATACCTTTTCCTCATCACAATTTTTGTAGACCTCAGCGATTACGCCGATGTCATGTTACAATTATGAACAGCTACAAAATAAACCATCATCAAAATAAGTACATCCAACACTTTTCTTGTTCTATTCTTTTGATTGCAAAACTATGAAATTTGTCATAGAATTGTTTGGTTCTTCAAATAGAACTGCCGTCACTATATTCTCAACTATTACTCAGTATGATGAATGAATTTGAAGAACATGATATGGAGTAAATACATTCAAATAAACAAACTGTGATACATGGTTATAATAATAAAATTAAAATAGGAAGAAACAAAAGGAAGAATTAAAAATGTATCTCAAAATAATGGTATCAGAAGTAAGTTAAGTAAACCATAGGACACAAAGGACAATGAATTACATTTATCTAAAGAAAAAAATAGTGGGACATATTAGAGAATGTATGAAACTTTCTCATTTCAGGCATTGTGAAATATTAAGATATTCGGATTTAGCTATACACCAAAACCGCACAATGACAATGCCGAAGGCCTATTTAGGAACAGGACAAGTTAAATTTCGGGGACTTTTAAATAATACAAATTTATTATGAACAAGCTTAACAACGAGCGCTAGTTTTTGTATAGGGAGAAATGCTGTTTTATAAAGTAGTAATATTGCTATTCTAGCGAATGCTGCAAAATTGTAAATTAGGTGCGTTCATTGGGAAATGTGATAAGAATACTTATGTAATGATAAATAATAAAAATAAATGTGAACTTCTTTATTCATAAAACTTAGAGAAACAATTTAACAGGTATGGTAGTGGTAATCAGTTGAAAAAGTTAAAGTAAATTTATTTTGGAAAATAAAACACATATTGAAACAAAGGCATATACTCCACAGAAGTAATACAATGACTTCAAAATCCACTGCAGACTTTTGGAAATTTGATACGACACAATTTCAAGTTAAGGACACTCTATTTGTATCAGCATCTTTAAATACTACAGTTTGTAGTAACATTAAAATTTGACAATTAGTCATAGTAATTATATAAATATTAGCAATATTAAAAAGGAAGAGGAACAAAGAATGCCAATGTCAGTTAAAAATATATTTGAACAGTAGTGTTATAGAAATCAGTTTATGTTTGAATGTTATGGCAATTATTCTAAGTATCAGAATATGCGAAAATTTTCTGTATGGGTAGTAAATTTGATTTCTTGGGGGTTCATATCTGTTCTTTTATATCACTGCTCTTTCATATGCCTGCTCTTTTCCCCAAATTAAGCAACCAGTTTTTGGTCACGATGAATAATTATTTGACCATTCTATTCCAGTTCCCAAGTAAAAATTAAGTTTTTCCTTCAATTTTCCAAAGCGATTTTGTTACCTTTTCCTTTTCTGGTTTTCTGATCGATTCTGATCGATTCTTATAAACAAAATTAGTCCGAACCGAAATTCTTCGTTATACCGAACAAAAAATTTTCCGGCGATAAGCGTTTTGTATCGGATTTTTTAATAAGAATGCAGTAAAAGTTAGCTACAGTGCAATTCCCAATATGGAAAGGATTATTAAGGGGCATAACCAGAAAGTGTTGAGGGTTAAATCTAAAAGTAAAAATAGAAACCAGTAATTGGAGAAAAACTGAAAATTGCACCTTAAATATTTAACAACTCTATATATCGATCACATGATCAGGTCGAAGTCTTCCCCACTATGAATCACATTGGATTGACAGGGACCACGTTAAAAATAGACCAGCCATGCAACATCGGAGTGGTATAATAAAAGTACAGCCTGTTTTAGAGATATATGGAAAATAAAAGATGAACAGAACATCCAATCGATATTATATATATATATATATATATATATATATATATATATATATATATATATATATATATATATATATATATGATGAAAAGATTTGAACACTAATATTAGTGTTCAAATGTTTTTGTTATATCCTTACTCTGTCCTGGACATTGAGTTCTATCTGGAATTATTTTTATACATATACGTATGTATATATATAATTGCATATGTATGTGTATATTTACCACTAATATTGTCTATATATATATATATATATATATATATATATACAAACTATTTGTATATAAGGAACTTTATGGCTATATGTAAATAATAAAAATAAAAAATAAAATAATTGAGATATGATCCTAGAGATCTTACACTGTGACTTCTCATCTGACACGAAATATCTGTTGCTTGGTCAGATTTTGAGCAGTGGTCAAACGGAGAACTTTTCAAAAGCTCCTCGTATATATTGATTATAGTAATAATGGAAATAATTACCACTGTTATTTGTGTACAAAATCTGCAATTTGGAAGTATAAAACATAGTGTATAAGTATTCTAAACTGTTTAATAAAAAGAAGAGTACCCCACCTTATGGGTGGGAACAGGGAGTCATCAAGCATTATGAGCGTTAATAAGATTCATTCTCAAAATGACTTCAACCTAGGAAATGTGATACTGGACAACAGCAAGCTAACGAAAAAAAAAGACGAATGCAGGAGTTCAAGTTATACGTACTTTAAAGAGAAAAGATAAAAGAAATCGCACACACAGAGTGAGAGAGACATCGGGAAGGAGAGAGAAAGAGAGAGAAGGAATTTTGTACAATGAAAAGAAAGAAAACTCGAAATTTATTCACTGCCTTATTCATTAAGTGAAAATATTGTGCACTGGCCGAAAGTCTATATCAACGTTGAGATTTAAGTGAGGTCATTTTCGCTGGAGCGGGATCTGTATGAAAAAGGCGGGCAAACTCATATTTTTATATACTGTCTATCAAGATTATAAAAAGGAAGAAAAATGACTAAAGGGAAGAAATTGTGTGAAAAATATATGATTAAAGGTTGAAAACTTCTCAGCCTGACCCATTTTCCCAAATCTAATTCTCTCTGGAATAAAGAGCATACAATACAGAGGAAGGATTACTGGACACAGGACAGAATTTAAAACATTGCTTATTGCAGATTAATATTTTAGAACATCTTAACATTTTAAATGGTGTGGAATTAATCGGAAAATTGATTCGAGCGCTTCCCACGTCGAAATTTTAGATGCGCGATATTGCGGTTTGGTCTAAAAGATTGTTATGATTAGTATAGCCACCATCAGGATATTCTGGTTGGTCATCATTTTTTGTTCACCATAAATGGAGGAGACTTCTTGAAAATAGTAAATAAAAAGAAAGCAAATTAAAAAAAAATCTCTTTACATTTACCAACAGTACATTTGAAAGTATCTGGATTCGTACAAATGTTGCGAAGTCCGAACAATGTTGGTAGTAAGGTTTGTTTTGTCATCATTCTTGTTTTTAACTAAATTATCCTGTTTCTAAGCAGCTTGCTTATCTTTTGGAAGATATTTTTCGCTATTCCAATGCGTCGTTGGATTTCGCTGTCACATTTCCCGTTATCTGTTATGATATAACCGAGGTATTTAACTTCTTATACTTGCTTGATTTTGGAATCTTCAATTTGTAGTTCGCATCTTAGATTCTTCTTCTTGCTGAGAATCATAGATTCTTTATTTTTGCAATTAATATTTAGTCATATTTTCTCAATTCTCTTTCCTACATTCTCGTGGAGATTCTGCAGTTCCCTTTGTATGCAATCAACGCCATATCATCAACATATTTGAGGTTGTTAAGATGGAGTCCGATCAAAATAAATCCTGCTAGGACTTCTAATTCTTTCAGGATCGCCTCTCTGTAAAAGTTGAATAAGTCTAATGATAAGATACATGCTTGTCCTATGCCTCTTTATATTTTGCGTATTTCCTGAATTCATTTTATAACTGTGTGAAAGTTGTTCTGGAATATTCTAATTGTTTTCTTAAATAAACCAATTTTTCCGAGCAGGTCAAACAGTTTTTGTGTCGTACCTTATCAAATTCTTTTGTATATTCTAATAAAAAGATAAGTATACATTTGTGTTACACTTTCTGATGCCATTCTAAGTATAAATATTGCCTTCTTTGTTCCAGTGTCTTTAATGAAACCGTGTCGTTCTTGTTTTATTCCCAGTCTATTTCTGCTATACGCTCTATTTCTATAGAATTCCGGAGATAGGGTTTTTTATGTGTCTGAATAGGCTGATTATCCGATAGATTTCGCATTCGTTTGCATTTCGCTTCTTAGACAGCGCTATTAAAATCAATCAAATAAGGTCTTCCACTATTTTATTGATGCTAACCTAGCTTTAGGATGGAAACACATTGCGGACTGATTGTGAGTGAAAATGAATAAAATCGTTGTTAGTCTTCTATTCAAAAGTATACGACCTCATAAGCTGTAGTTGCAGTTACCTGCTTAGAAATGAAAAATATGACACGTTTAATGATCAACATGGAAACTTGGATGAAATTTTAAATCAACTGGACTTAATTCAAATTTCGACAATATTGTAGATATTAAAATATTTATAAACAAACATTTTTTTACCGAGTAACTAAAGTACATCAAATAAAAACGATACCATTTTGCACGTTAATTTGATCGGAAACTAGCTTCTATTTCATTTTAATAAAAATGACAACGTATATAAACGTGTAATTGTCATGAGTAATTGAGTTCGCGTCAAACTGCCTGCTTGAACGAGATTTCATTATTCAACATAAAAATGTATCAGTTGATACAGGTGAACAAGTGTGAAAAACGAAACGATTCTTTATGAATCCACCGGGTAAAAATAGCGAATAAATGTACATTTTTCTATTCCTGGAGTGACACCTAATTTAAATTTTGTTTTCAAGAATATTTTGAAATAAGTAGCACTTGTTGACCTTCTGTAAACGGCAGTTTTGTAGGTAAAAGTTACTTGAATTTTAATTACAAAATGAATTCTGAAGAGTCAGTTTGTGATCTTTTAACAAAATTAATTACCACGGAATCACTTCGACTTCATTAAACAGTTTTACAGATTCCTTATCCTTTATTTGTAAATGTCTTATTGCTACAAGATGTATGCAATCATGTATCTCCACGGATTCCTTTTCTTGAAATGACACGATTTCAATTGAAAAATAGAGGAGTGGTTTCCCGATGCTTTCTCCACGATTTTGCATTCAGATTTGTATGTAAAGAAAACATTCTTTTAAAATGCTATGAAAAAGGACTATCATAGCATTTTAAAATAATATGTTTTTGTTTACATACGAGTAATCATTATCAGGAGGATAAGTGCGACACTGAGATCCAAAGACGTATTGGGATGACCAAAGACGCATTCCAAAAACTAAGCAGAGTATTACCAGACAGGAAAGTTTCGTTGGAAACAAAGATAAGAGTACAGAACTGCGACGTGATATCTATCCTCCTGTATGGCAGCAAATGCTGGACAATATCCATGAAGATGAAGAAGAGACTTGAAGCAACAGGAGTATAGTTCTACAGAAGGATGCTAAGGATACCATGGAACGAGGTTTTATAGAGAATGGAAGCAAAGAGGAAACTTATACTTAATGTCATGAAGACGCAGTTGAAATTTCTGGCGGATGTTAATGAGCAAGGAAGGCTTGAAAAATTTGATATTCACGGAACAGATAGAGGAAAAAATGGACAGGGGGAAAGGAACGCATGACATACCTAATAGGTTTGAGCAAATGGATGGCAGAACGGGGCCTGGGAGAAATAACAAAAAGAAAAAAAAACTTATTATAAGCTACAAGGGACAGGAGGAGGTGGAGGGCTATGATCGCCTGCACGACACATAAAAGAAGAATCATTGCTTGTCATTTAAATACAAATCGACACAGGCGTGCGCACATATACGTAATAATTATAATACATATATATATAATATATATCTATCTATATATATAAATATAATTATAATATATCGCACATGAAACTCCTTGTCATACTATCAGCGAGGGATAATATGTTTATTTACTAATATATATATATATGTATATTTTTTTTTCATCCACAGACAGACTGTTTCGCTGTTTCACAGGTCATCAGTGTGGCTAGACGTCCGGTTGCCTCTAGCTAGGGTCGAAACCCGACTGAATTTGCGTCAGTCGGAACTTCTCCCACTAAGCGGTCGGCGCACGGCAGGGATGAAGGTGAATTTTAGCGTGTTTATTTTTAGATTTAGATAAACACACAGTGGCTGACAGTGACTCAATTCTGCCGAAGAGTATATATATATATATATATATATATATATATATATATATATATATATATATATATATATGCGTTTCCATAGAGAGTTGTTTGTGACCTTAGATTTCGCATTTTCTGATCTTCTGGCAAACTGGTTTATTTTTCAAAAGTGGATCTATTTATGCTTTATTTGCGTTTGATTATTTGTGTGTGTTGGAAGGTGGGAAATTTTCTTGTTCTGTGCTACTTTGGAATGACAATCCCGTATACGCAGACACACATACATACAGACGTGTTAGTTAATACATACGCACCCATATTCATAAAATTGGCTTAGGCGCAGTTACAATTTGGTACACACGAGCACATGTATGTACGCAAATTCATTGTGTCTATTCGGTTTCAATATTTTCATAATTGTAGCAATGTCCTCTTAATAGGGAACAGGTGGGGGCGGCTTTGATATTTCTTCAGATCGGCTGTTTGCGCCAGCAGACATGCTTACACGCATTCACACACATATGCAGTACATAACCACACTCATTGATTTGGGTAGAAGTGGTAGTAAATCCAAATCACCGGAGAGTAAATCAGCGGTGGAGTAATGGATAGCGGCTCGGATTGAGGAATCTGAGCGGCGCGTTCCAATTCCAGTCGAATCCACATTCACTTACGTGCTAATACCGTTGGGAAAGGTATGAATCCTCTTCTTCTCTATCGGACGGGACAGACCGGGTTCTGTAGCCTTGGATGGCAACTGGTCTACCGCAGAAAGAAATGGCAAAAAATAAATAAAATTGCTGGGTCAGTTCATGTATAGAAAGATACATGATCGTCTAAGCATGTATCACGTATAGCACATAACTGACTGACTGACCACCATGTGAGTGAAGCTGAGTTCTGTCTGTAGTCATGGCGATGATGATTGCAGTTTTTAACGACTGCTGCTGTTTGTAATTATGATAATGGTAATATTAGCTGTGATATTATTATTGATATATTGCTAATAATTGATATGTTACTAGTTATGATGAACGATAATGTTATCCTTAATAATGATGATTTCAATAATAATAATAACAACAACAATAATAATAATAGTGATAACAACATAATAAATAATAATAATAATAAATAATAAAATAAATAATAATAATAATAATAATAATAATGATACAAACAGTACTAATGGTGGTAGTTATGGTTATAAAGTATTGGTTCTAAAAGTGGTAACAACAATACTAATAGTGTTAGTAATGGTAGTTGTCACAAACTAATTTTTAAGAGTCTTAGTTTTTATATCTGTCGTGATGGCAATGATAGTTGTTTTGGCGTTGATTGCGTTTGTGGGAGAGGTGGTAGTGTCGGTAACGGAGTTGGTAGTATTATGGTCTTTTGATAGTGGTTACGTTTTAGTGGTTTTAGTGTTCTTGTATTTTAGTGTTTTAGCATGCTTTCGGTAGGTTCATTCCGTTTGTGTTAAGGTTTTGCTTTTTGGCTTGAAAGCTGATAGTAGATATTTGTTTTTGTGTCTGTATTTTAAAATTATTTCGGATCTTTGCTTTAGAAATGGTTTTTGTTGTGCGTGGGTGATTATTGTGTTCTTTTGTTGCAGGAGAAGTAGACATCTCCTTGATATATATATATATATATATATATATATATATATATATATATATATATATATATATATATATATGATAACATGAATTTGAGCTTATTCTGTAAAACTTTCTCCTATAACAATTTGTTGGCATCTGGCTGTGGTAGAAACGATAGACAACAAAAGAAAACTCTACTTAAAGTGACAGAAATTCAGAAACTATGCCTATTTGAAGTAAGCTGGTCACTCTTACTGCAAAAAATAACAAATACTTTCTGAACCAATTCATTCCTGGTGATTACCATTGAGTTTTATATCGTAAAGAAATATTTTCATTAAAATAATTATAAAATAACTTTCATGGAAAACACTTTTTACTACTGTGAAAAACAACATACAATACAAATTAATATGGACAAAGATTACATCGTATTTAAAATGTTCCTATTGTAAAGAGATGGAAGAAGAAGAGTGAATAATCATCTTATTCTCAAGCAAAGGATAAATGTAAATTAGGAAATTGGTTCCCTGTGCCGAGCCAGGAAATATTTCTCCCCGGAATCGATCCTCCAAGTCTATAAATCGACCATTCGCCCTTGCATGGAGTATTGCTGCCATATATGGTCTGGGGCCCCTGCTGTTTGCCTCAGGGTTCTTGATAAGATCCAGAGACGGATAGGCAACGTGATTGGCCCCGATCTGTCATCTCGTCTGCAGTCGCTCTCTCACAGACGCGATGTTGCCTCGCTCTGCCTTTTTTACAAGTACTTTCACGGTAATTGCTCCGAGGAGCTACTTTCGTTTGTCCCCAGGCCTCGTGAATTTAAACGCCCCACGAGGCTGGCATCCCGCTCCCACCCCTACACCGTTGAAACTGTTAGATGTAGACGTCTCTTCTACTGCAATAGCTTCATGTATCGCACATCTCGCCTATGAAACTCCCTTCCCTATTACTGTTTCCCTGACAAATACAATCTCCAACGGTTTAAGTGTAGCGTCAATCGACATCTCCAGTTGCCTTGATCTATCCACTTCCCTTCTCCACATCCTTTCATTTTTCATTCCTATCTGCTCTCGCTCCAAATCTTCTGTAACCCCTTTGCCTTGATCGACCCACTGTCGTTCTCTTTCACCACATCCTCTCCTTTACCACTCCTATCTGCTCTTCCTCCAACCCTTCTATAACCCCTTGCGTGATAGTGGCATCCAGCCTTGCTTGGGGTGATACGCTTAAAAAAAAAATTAAAAAAAATGCAATGAGGATAATGTAAACATGAAAAGAGAAATTTAAGTGTTATATATTCCTGTTTAAATGCAACATTACTAGTTCGATTTTCTGTTTAGGTTAAATCCGGGTCTTGTAAAGAAAGAAAGTGGAACATTTTTGTTTATTTAACAGTATTGAATACAGACTAGTATTCAGATTTCCTATTAAAGCCATCCCGTGATATTATTTCCCTAATCTTTTCAATTCTTCGATCACCAATTTTAGATTGATCTTAGGGAACATGTTTAGACTTAAACAGTATTCCGGTTTAAATATGTACATATTCGTTGAGTACTACATAATATGATTAATAATATAATAGATACTTGAAAAGATTATATCTTCCTTTCTTTAAATCATTCACTTTTTCAATAATCAAACCTGTATAATGATAAAATCATACTTTCTTTTAAGCATTGGTATTTTCTGTTGAACTTTCGCCAACAATTTTGTATGGTGTCTTCCGTAGTTAAGTCACCAAGCGACAAGCCAAACTTTTCAATGTTCATTTCATTGATCAATCTTACTTTGAAAAAGCGGTAATTTGAAATGATATTCATTTATTCTCCTATTTTATTTCTTTATCTATCTATCTATTTATTTATCTATCTATCTATCTATCTATCTATCTATCTATCTATCTATCTATCTATCTATCTATCTATCTATAGATAGATAGATAGATAGATAGATAGATATGAAGTAATATAGTCTTAAGGTGTGCTATATTTATGGGATAAAGTGCTCAGTATCAGAGATAGAGCGTGTGTAAACATAATAGTAACATAGAAGTCAACACTTAGAGGCGGCAGTCTGTTTCATGCTAGACGCATTCTTCAGGCCACCGAAGATTGCGTCTATCATGAAACAGACTGTCGCCTCTAAGTGTTGACTTCTATGTTCACTTTTATATTTAGATAGATAGATAGGTAGATAGATAGATATCTGTTTGACCTCGAAAATTCAGCCGGGCAAGAACAGAGGATGGTTCTAATCAGCTTCTTCTTTAATCGACACCAACGTATCAAACAGACGAGACATTTGATTGACTAGATGGACTTCGAACGCATGTGTCTACTGTGTGTCTCCTTATCTATTCTGTCGATCATTTGTTTTTCTTTTTGGACCATTATCAAATTAGCATGATGGGACCAACTCAACTATTTAAGAGAAAATATGTATTTTTGTATTAATGAGTTTAATTTAATTTTTTCGCTCGATTTTACCTTGGTAGCTGATATGGCAACTAATACTAAGTAATAAGTTAATAGTTAATAATGTATTAGCTGTTCTGAAATTATCCCTCCCTAAATACATGTATTCGAAGTCAATTCTGAACTTGGAACGCCACTGCTTTCAATCAAATCTTAACTTTATTTTTAAGCAATTATCTTTTATTTTATTTTATACTGAATAGATTTTTATTTCACACCTAGCAAGGTAATAAAGCAACTAAAAAGCAAGGGGCTACTGAGTGTTATAGAATATGAGAAAAACATTATTAAAGAGAAAGATCAATAAGATAACGTATTAGAACAGAAGATAACTATTGACATTGCATTATTGAAGATCAAAGTCGACAGGGAAGGAAGAAGCCGTGTGTTCCACAAGCGAGAAGTGCGATAGAAGATACTGTTAGCGTAGAACTTACTAATAATGAGATCTTGCCACCAATCTATTACTGTTGTTAAATGCATAACTCTAGGTAGCACAGAGGAAATTTGCGAAAATATTTATAAAAAAAACATGGGCAAATTACGTTATGGCGGTTAGAAATTCACTGAAGCCGAATTCTTATATCAGAACCAATAACATTTCTTATTTTTCTTTCAATTTTATCAAAAATCTCTAAATATATAGAAGTAGCATCAGGACAGATGTAACAGCAATAGTCAAACAAGGGAAAATGGGAGACTTAAAAATATGTAAAAAGGATTCTAGCGATGAAAATTGTCTCGCAACAACACAATAAACCAACTTTCCTAGCAGCAAACCTACGAATTGATTCAATATAATCTTTACATTTCATGTCAGCAGAAAACGTTGGTAAAGTGAGTTTAAAAGTGTTTTAAAGACTTAGTGTCTGATTGTTATTGCAAAAATAGTATTTCTCAATATGCAGGCCGTATTTTGTGGGTTTTAAGTACGAATTGAGAGGTTTCTACGATTTTATTTTGAGAAATATTGCCATCGGTCATATATACAGAAAAGAAATATTGCCATCGGTCATATATACAGAAAAGAAATGAAAAAAATGTTTTTTTTTCTCTCAAAAATGAGGCATTTCTGTACAGCAAAACGGTAGCTTACCAAAAAAAGTAAGATCATTTTTAAATTTAGGGTCCTTAAATTAGCTAAAATATGTTTGGCGTCTCGACACCATTTCAAAATCTTTTTTTGTTGATCAGTGTTATCAAACTTATACTTTGAGAAACTTTTGCAATGTCATGACTTTTTGGCGATATGACTGACTGGAGCATACGACTCTTTATATTGGGGGTACAGGGTTGGCAGTTTTTGGGCTCCTACATCCCGACTGCTAGCAAAGAGTTCGGGCTCTTTACTAGCACACAGAGAGGCTGATCTGGTCAACAATCATATAATATAGGGGTTCTGGTAGAGCCATGTCATTGATAGGTGTCCCTGAAAGAAGTTCCGGTGAGCAAATCCAAGGCCACACTATACTGTAGTATGCGCCACCTCCCGGTTCGTTTGGTAGTGACTAATATAGTTGGCTTCTTTCACCTTAAAACTTTACATGACTAAAAGGATTAAACACCCAAGCCTATTCTTTGGCTAGTTATCGTGCAGGACTTTAGATCTCGAAGGGGTTTCACAGGGATTGATATGCTGGCCTTCTACACAAGACCAAGAACTATGATGTCACTGGACAAATATTTGCCTTCAGGCATTTTTTCGGAACAAATCTGCTCCTATCTATGCACGAATCAACCATTTATCCAGACAACTTTTCGCTTGTGCAATCATTATTTCCGTAAATCTGTTTTCTTTTTCATAAATAAAAAGAAATTTGACTTTTATATCGGTTCTCATCAATCTTGCATCTAATTTTCATTTGTAAAAACGCAATTCTTAAGTGCCATTTTTTTATGTATTACCATTTTTATAACCGTAACTAATTAGTATATAATGGTCCGCCCTCTACGAGGAATTGCCTGATTTTGTTTATTCAGCTTATTGCTATGTATTGGCGTCTTTTTAGCATTATTACCTTCTTATATAGATATTCCACATTTTTAATTTTATCTATAGAACCCTTTAAGAAGTTTCCTGAATATATAATTTAAAAAAGAATTTCTTTTGTTAACTTTACGGCTTCCACCCCTCCCTTCAAAAAATGGAACATGACATATTTGTCTACAATAACGATACATTTATCCCTACCTTATTCTCCGCATTCAACATCACATTACAAGCAACCAAAATACAACTATTAACATATGGTGAATACTAATAGACAATAGCCAACATACCATACAGCACATACTGCAAAGAAGCTATTATTATAGAAAAGATACAACTCGAAGTAAATAAAATATCTTTCACCACAGGAAACGGTATGTTAAAGTGACTACAAAATATTTATATGAATATTAATAATAACAATACGTATGAATAATTGATAGATTCTTTTTCAATACAGTCAGAAAAAACTTTTTACAAATGATGTCAGTTATACGATACTTCTATGTTTGATTTCCAAAATCTTATTTATTCTACTTGCAGTATTCAATCGACAGTATTTGAAAACAGAAAAAAATATGAAAATTGGACTAATTATTCACAATTTTTATTCCCATCTAATTCTTATTTGAAAATTGGAATAGGCTTTGTCAACTGAATTTAAAATTGTTAGAATGAATTCTGCTGAAAATTTTCGGCGGCTGTATACACTTCCAAAAGGCTGATTAAATGTCCAAAGATAGGAAACATATATGTAAGGAAGTTCTTCGTTATACTGAGAACTTTCCAACATATCGTATGCATGCATACAGATTTACTTGTAAAATTGATACCTTATATATATGAAATATTTTTATTTATAACTCTAACCAGATGGAATCGTTTGATTGCGTTCTTGTGTCAGATGCGCAAAATAGCGAAACAGAATAAGTAAATATTTACGCAAATAACATTTTTACAACCCATAAACTTGTGTTTCGTATTTTAACCTTCATTGATATTTTCTAATTCAATGACAGACCAAAATTAATTTACTTCACTTTTACGAACGCCTAACATCTAACCTCGCACTTAGTTAATCTCATAAAAGTACACAAACCTAAGTTTTCACACACACGTGCACTTGTGTATGCCTGTACATACATATACTTACATACAGGAGAAACAGAAAGATGAAGACATGAATCTGATTTTACAATAGCCTTTTAGGTAAATATAGAAGTCGACAACTTACATGATGCACACTACAATTTTATGGATGATTTAAGTGAACCATTTACAGTAGGCTAAGGTTATGCAAAAATATGCGCATTTCGCTCAAATAAATCTCATAGTTTTTATTTATTTTCTTAGTTATGGTACTCTAATTTAGTAACATTTGCTTTGGTTTGTTTTGCTTTACGGCATATCAACCTCAATGGGTTATTTAATGCCGACAAAATGTTTTATTGCTGCTAATATTTTTTTCCAAATATGTATTGCTGGTAATATTTTTTCTCTTCAAAAATCTATTGCTGGTAATATTTTTTTCTCATCAAAAATCTATCGCTACTAATATTTTTTTCTTAAAAAATCTATTGCTGCTAATATGTTTTTCAAAAAAATGTATAGCTGGTAATATTTTTTTTCTAAAATGTATTGCTGGCAATAATGTATTTCTGGTAATAATGTTTAAAAAATATTTCTGGTATTAAAACGTATTTTTACACTTTCATAGTGTTTTGACCCCAGTTTAGGGGTTAACTATTTGTACA
Organism: Acanthosepion esculentum; assembly: GCA_964036315.1. Classification (NCBI taxonomy): domain Eukaryota; kingdom Metazoa; phylum Mollusca; class Cephalopoda; order Sepiida; family Sepiidae; genus Acanthosepion; species Acanthosepion esculentum. The sequence goes on from OZ038491.1 coordinate 90,739,471, forward strand.
TAACCGGGGTTCTAAAAAATACTACCACCCTGGGTCAGGGTGGACCTGGTAACACAAACAATTAAAAGGTGGTTCCACGCTCCTCAAAATCCCTTGATAAAAGGCTTTGCTGTAGGGTGTAGTTTATCGTCTTACCCAGAACGCGGATGTAGTTTATAGTCATACCCAGTTATCGACATTTACTGAAAGGAATAATTGACATGCGTGAAACTATAAGGTTTATCATTTAATCATATATTAGCGGTTTCGGGCACCTCGACGTGTTGTAATGGAAAGAAAGCTTGTCTTGCTCGACCAGTTACGACTGAGTAGTGCGTTCGATCGTCACTGGGTGCCCTGTAATTTCGGCCGTGCGCCACATCTAAGCTGAGCTTAGAAAATCACTATATTAACGGTTTCTGTTCAAGGTTTCTTAGTTGTAATTGTAGATTTTTCTTCTATTTTTGTTGCAGCATTTTAATGAGTTTCGTTACAATTTTAAAATACAGGAGAACCAATATATTATTGGTAACTTTCATTTACCCGTCAAACGGCCAATAATGATCCACACTCTCTCTCTCTTCGTGTATATATATATATATATATATATATATATATATATATATATATATATATATATATATATATATATAGATAGATATAGATATATATATAGAGAGAGAAGATCAAGAAGAAAAACTATTTTTAGCCGAAACGTTTCGTCATCTGTGGGACATTATCAAGCCGAGGTAGGATTTATTTAGTTGCAAAGGCGAAGATGTCATTGGTTTTATCAAAGCTTTTAAATTTGATAACGTTCAGGAATGTTCATCAGGCGTTGAAAGGTCAGTCAAAACATATGGGGAACACAATATATCATCATTTGTGTCCTCCACATGCTTTGGATGACCTTTCATCCAGCTGATCAACATTCATGAACGTTCTCAAATTTAAAAGACTTGATAAACCAATGACATCCTCGCTTTTGTATATAAACACGTGTAGCAAAATAAATCCTACATTGGCTTGGTAAAGTCTCCCAGAAGACGAAACCAGTCGTCTAAGAATAGTTTTTCCTTCTGTCGCGTTTTATTAATTCTGTCTCCTCTACAGATACACTGTCTGAGAATATTCACACACACACACACACACACACACACACACACACACACACACACACACACACACACACACACACACACACACACACACACACACACACACACACACACACACACACACACACACACACACACACACACACACACACACACACACACACATATATATATATCTATATATATCTATATATATATATATATATATATATATATGCTGTCGGGTTAATGTACTCATCTTTATTACAATTATTACAAATGTTCACCAGGAGTTTGTCGGTGCTGGCAGCCTTCAGGCAATTTCAAAATTAACTCTTTATTTAATCTACGGTGTTAAATTGTTCTTTCTCAGTACAAGTTACTCACATTGTGTGAGTCTGTACTAAATTGTCGAAGGACTGAAATTATAAAATCCGCTAGGCTATCCGTGGCGTAATCGTGAAGTTACAACCTGTTCTTATTATCTCTCTGCTGTTTTCGCTGTCACTGCTGCTACCTTATTCCAAACCTATCACACTCCACACAGTTTTTGTTATTTCTGTGGCTGAGACATACCTCTCATTACTCCCAAGATTGACTCCGTTGTCGTTTCGCTTTCTTTCTTTAAATTGATTTATGATATCTATCTATCTATCTATCTATCTATCTATCTATCTATCTAACTATCTATCTATCTATCTATCTATCTATCTATCTATCTATCTATCTATCTATCTATCTATCTATCTGTTGAAACTTGACTAATGCATGGAATAATAATGCAACACAAAATATACTTAGAACAAAATGTATTGAAACAAGAAAGTGTACACAATATTTACATATAGTCTTTTGTATATTCCTGGGAAGACCGTTCCTGGAGAATGTGTTGACTGATTCGCAGTCGGGCAGAGTCTCTGGTTGAATCTCTTGATTCGTTCCCTTCTCTTCCCGGTACCAACCATATTTATGGTCGGTACTCCACTATGCAAATTAGGTGGATCCTACCACAACACTATCTATCTATCGTCATATCAATATATTATATGTTACTTTTAAGTTCTTGCATATTCCAAAGACATTTATTAAAGCCATTAGTAATGTCTCTACATATACCGGTGTAAGTTCTTAAATGACCATCGGAATATGCTCTGTTTGTTAGAATAGTTTTAATTTACTGTGGTGCAATTAATATATAAGCCAGCTTATCCCCTATATTTACTGGTATTTCGATATCTCTTCTGAAATGATATTTATAATTGTATCCATGTTTGCATTTAAGTATAGTTGTACATGTTTTCATTTCTTTATACCTGAATATGTGCGTTAATGCGTATATATTTGTGTGTATGTACAGAAATATATTATATTGGTTTATATAATACTATCAGTTATGTGCCATGTTTGATACACGCTTAGGCGATCATGTATCTTTCGATACCTGACTGACAAAGCAGACTTTTCCCGAAATAGGTTGCCATTACTTTCTGCGGTAGACCAGTTGCCATCCAAGGCTATAGAACCCTATATGTCCAGCTATTTACCCATAGCTGAGGGGAGAAGAAGAGGATTCATGCCTTTACCAAAGGTATTAGCACGTAAATGTAATGGATTTGACTGGAATTCGAACTCGGCTCTCCGATTCCGCTACCCATTACTACTTATACGTATACCTCTTAGTGTGCACAGAGCTTCTCTATTCATATTTATATATTCTAACTCTGTTAATAATATTCAGTAAACTGTTATAGCATTTTTAGTAATTTATATATATACGTACTATTTCAAAATATACCACGTATATTCTAAAAAGTTCAGAAGGATTTAAATCAATTTCTAATGCATGGAGCTTGCATAAGTAGCTTTCAAATTGGGAAGAAGCTAAGAATAAAACAAGTGAAAAAGTAAATTAAAAAAAACCCCTGAACACTCAAAGGATAAATGACCAAATTACTGATGGAGCAAATAAAAATTTGGATGCTGCAATAAGGGGCTAGTCGTAAGTATCGAAGGTATAGCTGCTGCGATTTTCAAATGCGGATAAACTTTTCTATAAGAAAAAACCCAATAACTCTCATGTCAGCTGTTGAAATTAAGTCAAACTACCCTCAAACTACAAGGAGTCAATCATCATAATTCTTTACAAAAAACAAAACAAAAAAAAAACAAGAAACAATGGAGTTAAATTGAACTGCTAAAATTATCCAGGTATTATTACTCTACTAAGCAATGCCCCCGATGAAGAAACTGTACAGACTAGATGGATGATAGGAAAATGTTTACATTTACACACGAAATAACGGAAACCTGTTCGGCCTAAAACTCGTGAAGCTGGTCACAGATGACGCGGCCGTGGTTTTCCACTCAGAAGTGGCCCTGCATTAGGCAACGACTTCTTTGCCAATATCTTCGTAATGGATGTTATTCATAAGTAGACGGTCATTCTTCCAGTCTTCATCGATCTGGCAGAGGTAGAATTTACCCAGTATTTCATCTACCAAGTTAGTGACATGCTGTCATACAAACTGAATTGTTCAAAGGCAAATTCAAGTGTTCAGTATACGCCTGAGGCAGCAACAGAAACCTGACAAAAGGGTGGAAACATTGCGTCATCTTGCTACCCAAAATTCTAAATTTTGCTGATTCCTGATGGTATATACATGTTCCGAATAGTGTCCGGTAGGTCTCCATGAATATTTAAATGTGATCTAATTGAGAAAGACACTATTCGGAACATACTTGTCCACAACACTAATATAATAGCATCATCCACATGCAAAAAAAGGCTAAAAATAATGGAAGCCTTATTAATAAAAACAAACAAACCAACACTTAATAATATTAACTTTGAACATGGACATAATATCTTGACCGAGTTTTGAAACAAATAAATGAAACATTTTATAAAACATACATATAACAAACTATTTCTAATTCTAACAGTTAAAATATAATCCTTGAAAATGGCTAAATGTATAGCCGAAAGCGCTCGGATAAAAATAACATTTGGACAGTTTTTATATAATTCATCATCCGAAAAGAAAAACATTATTAGATCGCATGAGAAATTGTATAAAAAACTAAATAAAAGCACCTTGTCAGTCGTTTGTAATGAAATGTGCATGAAAAAGGGACTGCTGCCTAAATACACAAATATATATATATATATATATATATATATATATATATATATATATATATATATATATATATATATATATATATATATGCGCTACTTAAGCCCACACAGGAGTTTACATGATGAGTGTTATCTCTGTAAAATTATAGGTGAGGTGGGCTGGCGACGTAGCGTGGAAAAATAACTCTCATCTTCTAAAGGAAAATAGTCTCTAATCAACAGAGAAGAGAAACAGTGCCTGTTTGAAAGAGATTTCTGTAGAGGAGGAATCAAAGACAGTCGACATGGACGGCAGGCGACAGAAGATGTATATGGGAAATGCCCTTTTCCGAAATGCCCTTTTCCGAAATGCCCTTTTCCGAATGAAGTGTTGCAGATAAAGAGCAGAAAAAAAACAAAACCGCGGCTCTGCACGCCCGGAACCTAAGCCAATTGTAGAACTTTCTTCCACACCCCCTGTGGAAGAAATACTGCTGCCCTATAAGGCTTCCCTAACCACATTACCACAGATGTGATTCTTAAATATTCATTCAAGTACCACGCTATGGTATGTATATTGATTTTCTCTCTACATGTGTTCTAGCATATATAACTGTTTGTCAGTAATTTTGTCTATCATGCTGTTTAATGAAAAATGAAGCATGTCTTTCTTGTTTTATTTTTTTACTCAGCTTTTCAGTAAAAATAAAATTAGAAATTAAAATGTTGATTTTGCAAAGTTGATCTCATTTGATCAACTGACGTAACGCGGTATTTTAACTCTTTTTATGTTTGTACATTTGTGTCCCTGTGATATCTATATAGATTCCTATGTTTTTATCATGCATCTTTAGCTATATATAAACGAGCTGTTCTTTGCGGTTTTTTTTTCAGATTGCCGTCTCTCCGTCTCTTCATATTTTTTAATGAACATGTTTTTTTCGACATCTCAGCTCTAGTTTTGTTTGCGTGTTTGTCTATTCATGCGATTCTTTTTTTGTTAGTTTCCACTTTGTACCTATTCTCTACAAGTCCCTTAATGATTTTTTATAACCTTTCATTTTCAATGACTTTTATGCTAGTTTATTCTCAGCCATTTTTGATGATAGTCAATCACATGCGGCAGATTTTTCTCTTCTGCTTTCTCTTCTCACTTCGCTTCCTCTGAATTCTTTTCAAAGCGCTTCTCACTAATTTATCCAAATTTAGCGTCGATTTTAGAATGAGTCAAAATGATTTGTATCGTAATTTAGATCAAAGAATGTCAACAGGAATCAAGAGAAAGAAGCATAATAGTTTCTTATGATTCAATAAGAGGGATTGAAAATAACAGATAATGAATAAAAGATCGTGTTCTCTTTCTTATGTTCTTACAGATTATGTACATGCTTCTTTTGTAATTAAATGAAGGTTAGAATAACATTATTGTATATCTAAGTAAAAATTTAAAATAATACATACTATTATTATCAGGTCTGATATCAATTTTTTAAGAGTTACTTTATCGTGTATTCAGTTAGAATTCATTTGATTAAAATCGTAGACAAGAAATATTTTAATAATTTATTGGAATTTTCTTGTTTATGCGAAAGAACATATGTGTGTGTATGTGTGTCCATGTGTGTATATGTGTATGTCTGTGTGTATAAATGCTTAGAGATGTTAGACCATTGTCATTTTGACAATGAGATACGGATTAACATAGCATGCACCCATCCCAAAATTATTGTAGACTATGTTGTTTTATACGCGGGGTATAAGTTAGGGTAACCGTGTTTATATTTATATCCTTCTTATAAAAAAGGGTTAGGTTATAATATACCCATATGTCAAAATGTACCCTTCCTTTTCTTATGGTGTAAGGTGTATAGCCTGGTGTCACATATTCACAGTGATTTCTTGTTTATAACCAATAGTTTTATTCTGATTCTTTGTATATTAAATGACATTATGAATACTGACCTATTTTGAACAAGATTAGTTCCTTTTCATAAGAATGGTTACCTAATTACTGATGACTTCATATCTGCAATAATTATCATTTTGTAGACTAAAGGCATCACATTATATTGAAGGAAAACAGTAAACTAGTAGAAGTGGAAATAAACTAGCTTATATGTATAGCTGAAGCTAGGCTATCGTATGACTCGGGACATGATGTAAAATCGTTCCAACGATATAATTGCGCTTGTTGTGGACTAGGGTAAACAGTTTCGGGATATATTCTGTGAGATGATTAATATGGAAGGCTACACTGTATTTAAATGACACCATGGTCGATTTTTCAAGATGGTGACTTTTTAAAAATATCGGCCCGAGTAGATCCTAATTTGTGGCACCGTTGTTCTGGGCTTGACATCGAAACCTAGGGATTGAGTTATGTAGACAAAATTACATGGACCATCGATAGTTGGGCTAGAGTGAAAAGACATTGCGACCAAAATACAGCTTAAGGCAAATATTAGCATTAACTGTAAGGAAAAACTACAAATATTCAATGTTGTTGTTATATAAAATTAAAAAAAAAACAGTAAATAAAATATCTTTCCCCACAGAAGACATTATTTGAAAACGCGTATAAAATAATTAAATTGCGTTTAAAATGATTATAATACGTATAAAATATTTAGTATATTCGTTTTATGCTGCTGTCAAGTGAAAGTTTTGTGTATATGATGTTAGATATACGGTACACGCATATTTCAAGTTGAGATCTAACTCTCCAAAACGTCAGGATGTAGCTAAGAAAAGACAGAACCATACTGACGACATTGGTTCTTGATAAAAATGACAGAGTCTGTAGAAAATATATATCCACACACTCATACATACACACACACGCACGCACATACACTCACACAGACACACACACACTCACTCACTCACACATACACACACACGCACTCACTCAGAAACATGAACTTTAGAGAATTTTCCGCAATTTCGATAATGATTTGCATGATCTCATTGGAAAATTGTTAGTAACATTAATATATATATATATATATATATATATATATATATATATATATATATATATATATATATATATATTGGCAACATTATAGGTGCGTATACTTTTCACTAATTACGTTCAAAATTATTGTTTTTTATGGCAGATAACATAAAGTGCATTTAGAAAAATGTTGATTGTAACATGAAGATGGAAAGAAATAGGCATTATTTCCGGCAAATATACTGTTAAGAAGGATAAAATGGGATTGCATCGAAAGAAAAATTTGCGGTTGGAGTAGAATTTACTTTAGGCATGAAAATTATCAACGTTATTCAACACGGAAAGATACAAAATATCATTCAAAATCATTTTCATCTGCTTGATTAGCATATCAGTTATCCACATAAATTAAAACGAGAGACAAAGCACATCCCCGATAAATGATTTAACTAACCATTTTATAACAATAGGGAAGGCAATTATTTATGAAGCAAGCAAAATGAATCAGCGGTAACTATAGCAAAACCTGTCCTTCATCAAATATTGTATATCTGGTGACATTGGTCATTGATTTCCTTCAATGACTGGTTCGGAGAATTACTTCTCCCCGTTAAGATAGGTGAACGCCGCAGTCACTGAAATATGTCCAGAATTATTTAAGTGAAAAAGTACATTTATTGAGATCGCTAAATTACATGTTTGATGATCAGACAAATATTGGAAGATCTTGACTGAGAAATTCTGAATAACACCTTGTATTGCATCTATATACTGGTATTATAGAATAATCTTCTAATAAATATCCACTTCAATGGATATCTGCAAAATCCACTGAGATCGGTTCCTTTCTTGCTGAGAAAGTAAAAGTTTTAGAGTGACAGAATAGTGACGTTGACTAAATACTAAAAAATGACTGTGGAACAAAATTCCAAATATGTTGTCCATAAAGTTAAAGTTGAATATTCAAAAATAAAACCCTTAATACACCAAAAAATATTTCTTATTACTCGATAAACATCTTTCGGCAAATGGGTCCCCCGTCCTTCTTCAAGTATCTATCGTGCCGGGTAAGTAAGGGAACTTCAAGCAACGTTTTATTTAATCTACGAGCGTAGATTGTTCTTGTCCCGTTATCTATGTTTAGAGATATCGCCTCTTATTCTTGTTTTGTACTACTCTGTTTCAACTGAGTCTATGTCTATATTACCCGGTTCAGGGATTGAACTCACAATTACTATGTCAAAAAACTCACGAATCGGTGTTTAATCCTCTAAGATATTATCCCGTGGGATAATCCTAAACCTAGAACTTGGAGATTACTCTTTCTTTTACAAAAGACCACACTGCTCAAATCTAACGAAACAAGGGAATAAAAGTTGTCCATCAAAACCGTACAGAGCGACTTATAGTATTATCATATTACAAGCAGAGAAAGGTAATGTTAAGGTTGGGATGGGAATGAAGTTGGAATACTCTGAGAAATTGGCAAGCCTATTTGGAGATGATAGATATAACAATGTAAAAAAGGATCCGACCCTAAAAACTAGTAACCGATCCCTAAAAGTAAGGCGAGAGCAGCATGAAAACATATTTTTAAGAGTACGTCCATGAAACCAGGTACTGTTGATCAGGAAAAAAGGATATTATTGATGATAAGAAAACAGTACTTAACAAGTACTGTGTAATGAAGTACACAGAATACTAGAGAGAGAAGAGCACTGGTGAGTCAAACGTCTGAAAGAATCCGTGCATATGCTAGTCCATTACAGGGTATGATGGGTAAATTGTCGCCATTTAATATATTTTTAATTTCGCACATGCGCGTTGTTTGTTTTTGATTTTGTTGACTGCAGAGTATAGTAGAGTAAGTTGGACACTGTCTTTGAGAAAAAGATCACAATGAAGCAATTCGCTCCGCCAGAAATTTGGAAAAGGCATCGTGTACTACTTGGAATTCGCACTAGACGTTCCAATAAGAACATTTCTGGGTGTTTGGATTTCAATCTGAGGATATTGAAGAGAATTCGGAAAGAGTTTGATGAGTCTAATAGCGATTACGAAGATACGGCTGCTCGGAAAACTCACTCTGATCGTTCTGATAAGAAAAGAACTCCTGAATTTGTTGGTGAGGACGTCAGACTCAACACGGAGGCCTATATTGAGGAGGTAGATGCTGGAATACTCTATGTCTGGCAACAGGACTCAGCACTATGCCACACGAGTAGGAGAACCCAGTTATGTCTGTCTGTGAATTTCTGCGACCGCACCACTTCTTCCATATGGCTCCCTAACTCCAAAGACAACCCCCCCTTCATTGTTATGTGTGGAGCGCAGTTGAGCGAGAGACCAACAAAACTCCTTGTAACACCAAAGATGAACTGAAAGCAAGGACAATGGAAACATTCACCAACTTAAAAAAGGAAGGGTTGCAGGAAATTCCGCGGAAGGTCGTGGATGAAGCCCATGACGATTTTATTGAATAAATTTATTCTTTAGTATTTCAAGATATCTTTGTGTAATTTTGGTATCTGTTAATATGAGATGTCTATTATTTTCATTTTAGCCTAATTTACACGACAGTTTATCCATCGCACCCTGTATATCCTTCTTAGTAGCCCTAGCAAAGACATACATATGGGAGTCATCAATAAAGAAAGTCATTAATAAGGAGAACGACACTCGACAGAGCCAATATTCCTAGCGCTCATTCAGTAGCAGGAAAAAGAAAATCTGCAGAAAAGGAGGTTAAGCATAACATCAGCAAAATCAGCAAAATCAGCAGGCACCCAAAATCAGCAAAATCAGCAGGCACCCAATAAGAATGTTAGAGGTTTAAAGCTCATCATTCTACTGCGGGATAATAACCACGTGTATTAAAGTTTTGGTTCGGGAATCTTTCGGCCTCGTAATTACGCATTCAATCCGTGGTATTGATGCGTATTACAGATTCAGTAGAAATAATAGGGCGAGCAATAAAAAGTGAAGCGGATCGAGAACAATAAACATATGTAAAGTTCGAAAATTCCATAAAGGTTAACCATGTCGACAGATAACGCCCGAAAAATTTTGACAAGAAAGGAAAATGAAGTCAATAGTCCGAATGTAAATAATGTCAATCATGATAACACCAATTCAAAAAATCAGATAGAGATAACTTAGTAAACTTTGAATACGTTATTGTAGTGAAAACATTTTATTACATTAAGGTATCGATTGGATCCATAAGTGAGCTAATTGTTGGTATTTACCTCGATATTTGATTTTATTCGTGTTTGTCTTGATATTTTGTTTTTATTTTGATGCCCAGGTACAAACACATAATAGGGTTAATGTATGGATGCTTACGTTTAAGTAAAGTTAAATAAAAGTACCTTTAAGAAACTCGGTAGACACGTTATAATAACAAAGATATTTTCTTTTAATTCCTGAAGTAGTTTCATCATTTTCATTTTGTGTTGATATATTTAGTCACACATTTAATAAATGTTAATGAACAGGTTATAAAATAACGATAGAAATTGTTTGTGCCACGTTATTGTACTTATTGGCTTCTACTTGCGTTGTTGTATTAACCTGGTTTCCCCCGCGTAGGTGAGTTTACCATTCTGACTGAGTCTTGTCAAATTTAGGTTTTAAAACTACACGCGTGGCAGTAATTGCCATTCAGATATAATGACTGGTTATTATTATAACAGAATTTTTGCTGAGAGCGATGAGGAAGAATAATATGTAATTATTTATTTACTTTCTTTTATTTATCGTTACCAGTCATAAATCCGGGCGGAATTCATGTTTCCAAAAGCTTTAATGTCTATATTTTCAAAAGACGTTTGTGACAATGCGACCAACTTAAATCGATACTACACTCACGTCATCATCTGATGATTCGTCGTTTACTTTTTAATTTTCTGTTTCAACGATGACAGCCAAAATAGTTTTCGAGATGAATATAAAAGTGAGCAATTTAACTAAATAATAATTTAGTCGTCTAAAGATTAACAGAAACCCTAATGTTAAAAAGATTTACCGATATTGAATTAAGATAGATGTTGACAAAAACCTGTTTTATATCAGAAACTCACTTCTAAGACATTATATAAGTTGATATTGTTTTAATAGTCTCTCTCATTATTTACAATATTCAGAGTGTTATCATCATCTTTGTTACCGTAATCCACAACGACACATGGACCCGTGGATAAAAGCTTTGTTTGAAGTATCCCAGTGACTTGACCCAAACAACTGTGAGTTCAGCAGAGGCGAACAAAAAACTTGGAGAGTTCAGTTAAAGGGAAATAACTGATACTGAGATGTCCGGTACGTGGAACTAGAACAATCTACCCCCGGTGGACGAAATTCGGTTCAAAGTTCCAATCCCCTGAAGAAGGCTGGAGCATGCAACGGCAGAAACGTTGTGAACAGTGTAAATAATGACAATACTCGATCTTAGAAATATACACAATTCCCACTCAGTCTTCTAGTATATTGAAATTTTGAGGAAGAAATTAATCTTATCTAAATTATTCTTAATTTCAATTACGACTTCTGAAGATTTTTCGTTTACATAAAAACTAAATCTTGCAATAAAAGACATTAGCACATAATTATGCATTTTGTAACAATAAAAGTCTCTTTTCAATCGCTGAGTTTTGGTTTAGACCTAATAGTTAAATCCTGATTTGTATCGACTGTTCTTATATTGTTTATATAAAAAATAAATGCTATAAATAAAAACATATTCTGAATCACTCTTATTCTTATAGTCGTATAGCACTGGGCTACCATTTACCCATTTATTTCACTAAGTTGAAAGATAATTGTATTTGATTACGATGTGAGAATTTCTCTCTTAGAACATTTAAGTTCGGAAATAGAAAAAGCGTTCCAGCAAAAATGATTCTCTTCTTCTTTGATCTGAGATTTTATGCCTTTCTGTTTTTAGGAAGAAGAGAAAACGAATTAAATTTTCCGTTTACGGTGATTAAGGACACGTGGTAACAAAAATGACCAATCAGATAAAGGCAATTAGTTAGTGACGTCGGATACTGTTTTTCACTTCTCAGATATCTTCATTTTTGGCTCAGAATAAAACTTTTACTTTTGCCTCAGCTATTCATACTTTCCTCTTCTTCTTCTTCTTCTTCTTCTTCTTCTTCTTCTTCTTCTTCTTCTTCTTCTTCTTATTATTATTATTATTATTATTATTATTATTATTATTATTATTGTTGTTGTTGTTTTTGTTGCTGTTTTATGTTTCACTTCATCTTCTTGTGTCAAGTAATCATTTCTTTTAATTGGACACACGCTTAATTATTCAGTTAATTAGAGGATTTGCGCGTCTTAAGAAAATTTCGGATGTTGTGTTGTTGGCACCTGGGTCAGCTTCAGCCGTCATCGTTGGTGATACAGTGTTTTAGCTGCTATAATAAATGAAAGGTGGAAAATGTGCTCAGTTTCCAGCTGTGGATTTTAAGCTTGTTTACAACTATTTCCTTTATCCCCCACTAGGATGTGGTTTGATGGCCAATCCACACCAATCTTCCTTTCACCGACTTTCTGTAGGCACGAAATAATCATTTCATTGTTTACCTGTTAACTATTTATATATTTTTTGATAATCCATTTTTAGATTTTTGTGCAGCTCGTGTATTTATAAGGTGTGTCGATGAAAGATGGACGCCATTGATTATGATTGATATCAGCTGAATGCCATGTTCTCTTATATACCTAACAGAAGAGAGTGCTTTTATTTTTGGAGGAATATTTCCATCAACGGCAATATCAAACCCCTTTTATTGATTTCACAGTTTTTGAACTTTTAATCGATCTTTCGCGCCTCCTTCTATTAAGATCTTCTTATTTATCGCTTATTTATAAAGTTTCCGACCACCCTAATTATTAAAATCTACATCTTGTATTTAGTACCTAAGTGTACACATAGTATATACTTTCCTGATTGCTATGATGTTAGTGATAACATCTATATTTTATAACGCTTCGCTGAGTATAAGGTAGCAAGTAATAAAATACCTATTCAAATGACTTTCATCTGTTCTACTACATGACACACAATATAACATAGATATACACAGAAGATACAAATCTAGAAATGAAATGTAGTGAAATGCCTATATTAAATAATAGATACTGGAATCGCAGACAAATATATTGTTAAAACACCTGATTGGTACTTTGGATCTGGGAATTGCATTTCAGGAAAATATAATATTAGCATTATCGAATCAGCCAATTTGATTTCCCTCTTTTTGTTTCGTTTCATTTAGTTTAATTTATTACGAGTTCAGTTTTAGAGCAGTTTTATCAAATTACAAATTACAAATATAGTGAAATATTTAAATATTCTGTCATGTTATGGATTAATATTTGATTTATTTTTGACAGTGTTACCCAAGTGCCAACTGTGCAAGTGCTAATTATAGCTTGACACAAAGAACACTGGAAGAAAATGCAACGCAGACAACTTACTGTCGCCTTTCAGATTGAATCTTTGAGCAACGCATAAATACTTGTATTTAGAGGTAACTATTCCATCTTCATAACATTTGCATTGCAGATTTTATGAGTAAATAGAAGTACTAACTACAAATTCATTGCAAATTGATTGAAAGTCTCAATTTTAAGGATGCAATGGGAACTTCTCATCAGAATAATAATTTGGAATCTTGAGCTTTAATCAAAGTAGTGAATTGGTTCATGTCATATAATTTGGTTTCAAATTCAGCAAAAAGCACGAGAAAAATGAAATATTTTACATAGAAATTTATATGCAAATATAACCAGTTGTAAAAGCGAGTGTAGTATCGTAAATAACCGTTCCTTAAATACATCATAACTGATGAGGAAAAAAGGTTACATATGACAGTTTCCAATGCGAAGACAGTGGATTGACAAGGATAAATCTTAACGATCCCAAAAACTAATCCCCGTGGAAGAAAGGAAACGTTGTACGTGTGGTAGAATCTTTGGGGTACTATTCACTTAGAGTTCTTAAAAGTATTGAAACACTAAATACGGATTTATACGTCCAGAAGCTGTAACATTTCTATAAAATTTTATTTGTGACTGCGGTCATCAATAGAAAAAAATGTTGATCAACTCCATGACAACACAAGACTGAATACAGCAAGAACAATAGGAATATGTTTAGAACTGAGTTAGTCTGTTATACTCCTTACCTACCATATTCACCTGACATTGCACAACCGATTATCATCTTATGTGATGCTTTCAAAACATTTTGGTACAAAAACTTTCCCGAATGAAAATCTGATTCGACGAAAACTTTTTCACACCAAAACCTGCAGAATGTTAAACAAAATGTATCGAATGAGAAATAGTAACATGCCTTTACAAACAAGATTGAATATATCATTGAATAAGATAGAATTGTACATCATTCTGTGAAGAATAAAGTTAATAAGCAGAAACGGACAATTTTCATGACACAACCTAAGAATTATGGAAGATCTTCATACATTTATTTCGTGCGCTGTTGAAGAAATGAAAATGTTGGTTGCGAAAAATGAAGATGATGACAATGCATACTGTGTTGAAATCGAGTGGTAACTGAAATATCATAGCAGGTTGTTTTATAATAAATATAAAGAGAATGTGATAAATGAATAAAGTATCGCTTGCATGAATGATAATCAGGGAAAAAGTGTCCTTCTACTGACGAGAATTAAAATATTCTATGGATAGGGAATTATGTGCGGTTTATTAACACTGGAGTTGGTACAGAATCTCCGCTTTGATCATAACGGAAGAGGAGAATCACACACACACACACACACACACATATATATATATATATATATATATATATATATATATATATATATATATATATATATAATATTAAATGAATTAGAAACATTTCCAATGAATATGTCAGCAAAATTAAGTTTGTTCTTATCTGATGTCAATTTAAACACTTGTAATCATTGTAGTATGTAGAAACAGAAGACTAAACTGAAAAAAATACGCGTAATGTTAATTTGATGTTAGAGAATTATTTGTAGTGAGAGAAATTCAGAAAATTGTTGAAATTATCATAATTAAGACGTTTAAGGGGGGCTATTTAGATCACAAGACTTTAAGCAATAAAGGAAACCGATTCTTGGCAGCAGAAGTAATTAAAGAACAGAGGAAATAAACCATTAGGAAATAGGAATAAACAAGAGCGAAAAAAAATAAATAGCGCAACTATAAAAGGAAATAAAATGACATAAAATGAAAAGCAAACAAACGAGACGCAAAACGAAAGATAAAAATACTAAGCAAAATCGAACACTGTCCTACAGTAAATCTATTTGTTCATTTAGCACAGCCTTAATTTATTTATTCAACAACTACCGATGCTAAGGTTGCTTTACATTTCGTACTCTGTAGTGTCTCCCTCTTCTTTTCTATTTGTTACACGCTACCTTTCAGCTGTCTGCAGAGGAAATATAGATATGTAGAGCTGGCTAAAGAGAAAGGTCCTCAAATATCCGTTGAAGCGATCGAAAAAGTTATGAGCAGAATAGAAGAGGAGAGGACAAATTAACGTCCACCAATATCGTGCGACGAAACCGCTCGTGAAATACGAATTCTTCGATGTTGAGGGCATTTATATAAACGACGACTTTTAACGAAACATTTGAAAGGCTCTTTGCTTCAGTTCATGTTTTCTATTCATTCTATCTTTCTCAATCTCTCTGTGTGTGTGTGTGCACGCGTGTATGTATTTGTGCGCGCGCGTGTATATATGTGTTTGTCCGCGTGTCTGCTTGTATCCCGCGTCAGATATTATTATGAAAGTTATTTTTTCATAATAAATTTGTTATTAACCTCTCGAAATTGGTAAGATTTTCAGAAGTTACACATAAATGTCGATAATTATGCAATTCCAATCCCTAATATCTGTGCATAATCCATATATTGTTAGTAAGCTGCTTGTTGGTCAGAAATATTATTGAGCAAGTCGAAGAATGTTCATCATATTGCAAATAAATACGCACCGGGTGATAGAAAAGTAACTCCCTATTTTTATGCCAGCCAAAAGTCCTGACTTAACAACTTGTGACTCTTTTCTTTTGAGTTGGTTAAAGAAGCAAGTTTTCTATACAAATCCATGACTTTGAAAGAACTTGAAGGGTGAATACATGAAGTTATATCTTCTATACCACAAAAGTTCCTGGTGAAATCAGTTGACGCGATTCCTGGGCGGCTCGTGAAGCTGGTAGCAAAATCTGGTGTCTATATCGAATTTTAACTAAAATCTCATGGTAAACGCTTTCCTCTCATATTCATTTCAGTTCATAAATAAATTGTAAGTATTTTAAAAAGCAGACTTACTTTTCAATCACTTTGTGTAATACTTATTGATATCTTTTTTTCAGTATCCAAAGAGTGCGGACGGTATTTAAATTCTCATCAAGAGTCAATTTCCGTCTTTTTGTTTAAGAGGAGTTCAAAGGATATTTATAATAACTTTTGTGGTATTTGTCAGATGTTGTGAAAATATTTGCAAGAATATTTCTTAATCGACTGTTGAAGCACATAGTCCCAAATCTACTGCCTCTAGGTGTGGGCTTCGTCCAAATTATCACAGATATGATCTTTACACAAACAGGTAAGTTTAGGAGAAATGCAGAGAACAACAACTTGATCATTACCAGTATTTTATCGATCTCACACAAGCTTTTGACATAGTCAATATACAAGGTCTATGGAGAATACTCCTGAAACTAGGCTGCCCAGAGAAAATTCAGTGTAAAGCAGGGAGATCTCATAGCACCCATACTTTTCACAATTTTCTTAGCAGTAATTCTACTCAGTGCTTTTGCTGAAAGCGGTGTCGTTTATTTATATCCGTTACAATCAACTTGTTCTAAGACTTTAATGTGTCCGATTTGTGACCTGCTCTATGCTGGCAACTGCGACTGGTATTAATGATTTTAAGAACGACACGACAGAATTTTTCATGTGCCGTGTCCCTTCAGGACGTAGGCCATCATGGCTCTCCACTTCCCCCAATCTCGTGTAGCTTTCAGTAAGTTTTGTTCCTTTGCTACTTCTCCCAGACCCTGTTCTGTCATCCACTTCCTTAAGCCCACATGGAGAACGTACGCCTCCACACAGGAAAAGCCACTACAAATATTTGGCGTGTGTCTTTCAAATAGTTGCTTGATTAATCTCACATAACACTACAACAGCAACACATTTTATCACGATGATGCCCAGCCTTATTTCATTTGCATTCTCTCCACCAAACTGAACAGGTGAGTGAGAGTACTTGCCCGGCATTAAAAATCTCCGCACCATGAAACCAATGTAGCAATGTTGCTTGCAAAACCCGTGACTCAAAATGAAGGTCACTCGTGGACTAATGAAACAGCAACTGCAGGGAAATCAGCAATAAAGTCAGAGAAGGGGTCGTACCCGGACATAAATTAACTTTCTAACAGAAAGATACATAGATAGATAGATAGACAGATAGATAGATAGATAGAGAGTATTCATTTTTATTTTCAAATTAAAAAGTTACTGTCGTGATACCCTTGAGCAATTGAATGGTTTTCTGTTGATTTGTTCTCAGCCATATAGAGCAGAGATTTACGGACACATTTCATTGAAACACCGGTTACCGTACGATCACCGAAGTTAAGAAACATCGACCCTGGTCAGTACCTCGATGAGAGAGCGCTTGGGAATACCAGGTGCTGTAAGCTTGGATATACAGGATATGTGGTGTAATGAATAATGGCCCCGAATGTTTAATCGGAGAGCCGAGTTCAAATTCCAGTCGGTTCCGCTTTATTACTGTATAGGCAGATGCCCTTGATAAAGGTATGAATTAACATCTTCTCCTCCAGCTATGGCTTAATTAGTAAGACTGATATCGCTAAACTCCAGAAAAATTCTTACAATCTAAAAATATATATTCTTGCTTTAAATAACCTGCAATAAACCGTACAAAAAAATCAAAAACAAAACAAAAGAAAACACTAATATGGCGGCAGAAATAAAGCCAGTAAATTATTCCCGCGGAAGCCTTGCTTTGAGTTGAATGATATTTCCATCGATAGTTTCGATTTGTAATTGCTCTTCAACTGTTTCTAGAAAATTATATTGTATCGCTTACTATTTACGTTTGGCCCATATTACAAATACGTATTGGTCTATATTTCAAGTAAATTATTTTCTTCAAAATATTGCATTATTATGGCATATAGACAATAGCTTTCAAACGGTTATCTACTCTGTTAACCATTACTATTTAATATTGCACGGTAGGATAATAGTCTTTATTTTGAGTTATTAGAATTTTTTTACTCACTTGGTGATCATATTATTGATTTAGTGATGAACCAATTTCCTAGTTTTTCCTTCTTAGTTGTTACTCATTAGTACAACAGAAGATTATGCGTTTTTCATTTCATTCTCTTCACTGGCTTTTTTCTCTGTCTGTATTCACTTCCCTTTTTTGCTTTTCGCTTTATACGATTCCTTCGCTGCCTTAGCGTGTTGACGTCGTCTGCTTACTGTAAAAGTCCAGCTTTAATTAACCAACTAGCCAATTACGATGCTCTCTTGTTGAATAATAAATATTTCGGCAGCCGTTCGGTCGGAAAGACAAGCTATTCTCGGATTGTGGCCTCTAAAGATCTGAGCCATTCTATCCTTTGGCCCGTCCATGCATGAAACATTGATCGCCCAATTCTGAAGCAAAGTTTTTGCATTCTTATTAAAATTGTGTGCATCACTTATCGTAAGCGTTTCATTTATCTGCCACGTATCAATTTGTTTTCTAATGTTTTATTTTTTCACTTGCAAATTTTTTACTTATACATTTCTTTCGTTCGTTCTTTATTTTCCGTAATATCCTCTATTATCTTTTATCTTCAATTCGTATTCGATTTTTGCTTAAATGTTTGCCGGTTTCATGGGTGCAGTTTATCTGTTCTTCATTACTTCTCTTCTTTCATTTCTTAGTACGTTAATTTCTCTTTTTATAATGTTCATCAGAAGCCTTGATGTATTGATTTTATCTTAAATCCCATCTACAGAAAGCGTCTTTGCTCTTTGCAGTACAAATCTTCTTATATATACACATACATACATGCATATATACACAAATATATATATATATGTATATATACACACACACACACACACAGATATATATATATATATATATATATATATATATATATATATATATATATATATATACACATATATATATGTTTGATTTTTCATATGTACTATATTGCATCATTGCTTTTTAAAAATTTATTGACACTTTTTTTCGTTCTATTCCGTTAACACACAACATTTTCATGACTCTTTTGAAATCCTTTCATTGTACTTTTCATCTATTAATTTATATTTCAATATCGAATTCTTTTTCAAAGTTTCCTTGCCATTTTATTCTAGATAAACAAGTGTTTGGAATATCCCATCCTGATCTTCTTACGTCAATCTTTAAGAAGCATTTTCGTCGTTATTATTTACGTCACTCTCAGTCAATAATGTCGCAAGGTATTACAATTATCAACTTCATTCTCACTTTCCTGCTGGACGTTTTAAGCTTCAACGGACCAGTTTCATACTGTAGTAAAACAATAAGCAACTATATTCTTTTCTAAAATATTTTATACTCGGAAACGTGTTTTGTTTCCTTTTAAAATTAAAAGAAATACAAACTTGGCATACGTAAAAGATAGTGCACATCTCTTTGATAATCGACATAATTTTCTTTTATGTGACAGGGTGTCTCAGGGACGTGCCTCTCTGCAACTATATATCCCTTTTAGCTTTAAACCATATTTGACTTTTACCATATCTTTTGTCCCCGTTCTGCCAGACACCCATACAAATGCAGCATGTAGCTCACACGATGTTTCCCTCTACCCCTCTTGTCTTACGTAATAATCCTACTTGTACTAAATTCCGCAAAACCATTTCCTCATTAAGTGATCGAGATATTTCTCTTCTTCATTATAAGCGTCCTTTTCATTCTAATTTCCAAAATATTCCTCGTTGTTCCTATTTTTAGTCTATGGTATGCTCGGTATCCATTTGTAGAACTATTTGTCGGATCAAATCTCTTCTTCATTTGTGATGGTAGTTCAGAATGTTTGATTTCTAACGAAATTTGCTGATATCTTAATCTCTTTTCTGGAATGCTTTTGATATTTCATGATGACTTTGAATTCCTGTGTCACATCTCTTGCCGTCTGTTCCTATAACACCCAGATAGATTTATTTTCAGTAATTATTTGTTTCTGACGACTCAAAATCTTAGTTTATATACTGGATTGTCTCTCTTGTTGACGACCACTCTATCTTCTTACAGTTGATAATTAATAACTAACTTCCTATATCAACTTTACTTATAATTCTTTTCCTTCTGAATCTGTTTCCGGCGTCAGTATAAGCGGAATATATACTTAATATCATACCCTCCAATAATAAATCCTGGTAGGTCGTCTAGTTATCTGGGGTACGTCTCACTTTATAGTTAAATGTCTGGTGAGAAAACGAATGCCTGTTTTCGATTTTTCCTATTTTATCAATGTATTTTAAGTAACGTAGTAAAAATTCAATTTAAGGCTAGGAGAGAAAAATGTTGCAACAGAAGAGGCGTAAATACAAATGTAGTAGCTTACTTTAATATTAGAACAAGCATACCAGAGAGGAATATTATATGAAGATCTGATGGGAGCTATATAAGATATCGAGTTATTTTGTCAACATCATTCACTTGACTGTTACTGTGTTCGTAAAAATAAAATATACAACAGGTAAACATTGACAGAAAAATATATTTGGTGAAACTTCCTTTCAGCTTAAAACCCATCTTTTAAAACTGTATCAATACCTGATTTATTTGAAATATAAAGCGCTTGCCATGCTGGCCTTTTCCACAAGAGGTACGGTGTCTCTGCGTGAATATTTGGCTTACACTCATCGTTGCGAACAAATCGTTTGAGGAAAGTAATGTTGAACGGACAGGCTCATAGTTCACATTAGCGCAGCGTTTATTATCGTCTTCAACGACATTCCCGATGTCATCAGTTGTCAACTAGGCATTTATACATATGGTAAAACTATTTACTCTTGTCTTAGAAAAATCTGAAAAAGTAAAACTCACTTCCGATTTCTTGACACCATGGCACTTGCAATCTTCAAAGATTTAAATGTAACGTCAATCGCTATCTTCTCTCTTCTTAATTTCTGTCCTTTTATTGTCCTTTCTCTTCACTTTTCGTCACTAAAGTCTTCTCATTCACTTTCTCTCCATGTAATCCCTTGTGTCTTAGTGACATTATCGCCTTGCTCGGTATGAAATGATTAAAACAAAAAAAAAATCTGCCTGAATGTATGGTTCGTAATTTGTGTTTTTTGATTTTCCGCTTCAAAGTAGATACTATTAATATACTGATTATTATGTGTAGATTATGGTTATTATTTTATAGAAATAAATCCAGCGGGTTTCCTTCTTTCTATTTTTTCACAGAAAAATACTTTATATGATGTCTGTGTAACCGCACATGCGCGTGCGTGCGGCGTGCGCGCGCGCGCACACACACACACACACACACACACACACACACACACACACACACACACACACACACACACACACACACACACACAGGCATACGGATGTGGTCTTGCGTACCAAAGATAATACATTTATCATAAATATTAATCCTACTTAATGGAAAATGGAAAAAAAAAACAGTTTTTCTGCATCGTATTGTGAAGTATTCTAGAATTTGTTCGGAGATAACAATACACATATGTCAACTCGTTCTGTTATAATCTTTCAATATGCGTATGGTTAAATGAATGACAAAAATAGCGACCGAAGTCGAGCAACCTTCCACCATCATATGTCTTTCTTTTCGTGGTTACTATATTTGCTGGTGTTTATACTAATAGACGGCAACAACATCTGAAAATATGTGCCTGGTTGAAAGATTTGTTGATATCCTCTATCAGATATTTTTCTATTTCAATAATATTTTCAGTACTTGTGAATGGATTAATAAGAAAAATTGGGTGGTGAAATCTTTCACGTTTCTGTAAGGATGAAATTAAATTAGTCTACATTTCATTCAAAACTTCAATCGGATATGTTAAAATTATTTTCTGAATGCGAACATATAAACTTCAATAAAACTAAAATATAGTAAAAAATCTTTATTGTACATTATATTTGATTAAAATGTATATTAGCATTTTCTGCGTTGAAAAATATCCACTGAATCATTTAAAAATAATTTATTATTAAATGTTGATAATATTTATTAATAAATTTTATTTTTTCTAAATATATACATTTTTCGAAGAAAAATGTAGCTTAGTCGGAGATTTACTTTATATTTTTATTTTATATACTTTCATACATTTTCTTTTATATATTTTTATTTGATTGTATTTCATTTATTTACTCATTACGCTCTTTGTTTGTTTCTAAAATATTCTAAGTAAAATTCTGTTTTAATAATATATGGACTACAGCTCTCCAGTCCTCATTTGCCAGTCTTTAAAAGTGTCGGCGTGGCCTTGGGAGTGATGAATTATTTTCCACCCTACAACCTCTTTCCCACAGCGATATTCCATCGTTCCACCAGTGCTGACCGTCACAGCTAAGACTCACTATGCCACACAAACAGGAACGAATCATTCTCATTCCATTCATCTTTCATTGGTAAGAAAGTAGTGCCAACCAGAAAGCTCCTTCCCAAGAAACGCTACTGTGGAACAGCTTTCCCGATCACTAATCATCTTAACATCTTAAAGTTAACTTTTATCACTCCTACATAATTTCATAAACTTCACTTTTTACCTCTTCCTTTTACCCTCATACAATAACATTGTTTAGTAACCCTCTACTTTGATTGGCTCTTGGGTCTTGTATTGTGTGGACACCAGTAAAAAAAAAAATAATAAACGTAAATTTTAACAAAATCCAGTGTATATATTTTGTGTTGTTTTTAAGAGTGGTAAGAAAAGAGACATCAATACACATTGACAAACATGTGCACAAGTGTAAAGAACAAAGTGAACTTTTTCTTAACTCCCTTTCAGTTACAGCTATACAATGATATATCATTTTCCTTAAACGTCTGCAACAATTTTGTTATGGATATTTCTCCTAAGATCTGGAAATATGTGCATTCGTATGTGATGATATAACCCAATTTCTCTCACCCGCGTCTGACATTGCCAGCGAATAGATACAATGCCATAGTTAAAGCTTGTAATAAAACTGTGTTTACGGTGCTCATAAATTACCACTTGCCATATAAGAAAAGGATCAATATAACTTTAATGTCTCTGGATGTGTTAAGGCGCCGCGTACAAGATTGTTTAGTGAAATATTACCAGTTAGATATTAAATCCAGACACTTTTTTCAATTCTGTTTTCTCGCTCGTGTCCTTCTAAGTGGAACGCAAAATGCTTACATTTGTTAGTGGATGTAACATTTTACTTGACGTTTAAGTAAATCGCAGCCTTTTCGGTTATTGTTTAATCTATGTCTGTAAACTAAGCCATGCTATTCATTAATTCATTTTGTTCTTTCTTTTCTTTCCGTCTTTCTCTAAATGATATATCGATAGTTCTTTATTGCATGTCTCCTTTATTAGCATTTGTCTTTAATTAATTTGTTATGTCCAGTATTTCATGCTTTTTTACTTTCATTTTGAGATTAATTCCTTTCTTTTTCCATTGTACTTCTCTTCTGTATTTCTATTTTGTCCTTTTAATTCATTTACTGACTAATTCTTTATTTCCAGGCACTTTCTTATCATTTCCTATTCTCTTTCACTTCCTAGCATTTGTGTTGATACACGCAAAAGTATAAAAAAGTATCAAAATATTTTTTGTAATTTATCTAGACAAGTTGCATTATATTTGACAGCTTGGTGTATACATCTGATTGCGTTTCACAAACATTTACAATGGCACATTTTCAAACGAATGACTATATTATTTCAATCACAGGGTCAAGACCAGGTTTCATCAGTATGACGCAATATAATAAAGTTTTCAGCGATTATTATATTAAATGAAGAACGGAAATGTGGGTAATCTTAAATTATTTAAAATAAACGACAAAAAATATAGGAATAAAATAAAGTAATCTTCAACTTAATCGGTTAGCGAAACACATTGTACTTTTTGTTGTTTAATTGATTTGCAACAGTATCTTGATTTATAACTGGAAAACGCTGTCAGCATGTCCGTTGTATAATTTGAGACGGACACGTGAAGAGATGAGGCGGGAAGAATTAAGATAAGACAGATTCCGGCAAGGAGGGTCTTTTCGATATCTCACATATCATTTCTATGCTGTTGAAGGCAATAGCGAATTAAGTACAAACATTGTGAGGTGCGAAGGACAAAGAAGCGATACAATTTCCTATCGATTTTAAAACTAATGGATCATTCATCGTTAAGGTCAGATGGAACCTCCAAGATATTGTATGTGTATTTCAAGAAACAAGCAGCAATTATTGAGCACTATAATTCATAAGTAATTTCGATGCATACGCACACACAAGCACAAACATATACGCACACGAACACAGAATACAAAAATATTGACGATCATATGCACATATCACAGACATATATTTATCAAAGAAATTGTATGAAGGCTTATATACACACACATATATAAAGAAACATATGGCCAAGTCGTTATAAAGACAGATGCATGCAAAATCTTTCATACGTATTATAAGCATATTTTATGCAGTTTAAAAAAACATGTTTGTCCTGCACCAGGTCATAAAATGTAACACGAACAGACAATATATATATATATATATATATATATATATATATATCATGTACATTCAGGCAGCGAGTAAAATTTTATTACTTTCATATTTTCGCCACTCAACACAGAAATATTACCTTCAATGTTTCAACTACTGAGATAAATTCCGAATCATTGAGAACTGTTTTCACCATACGTAATACTTTTTTCTAAATATCACACATGAACGACCTTGAAATGGATTCAATCATCAGTGAATAATTGCTGTCCTGATGTGATTTCATCCTAATATTAATTTCATCATTAAAAATAAATATGAAATTATTTTAAATCTTTTCATAAGCCGACAATCTGATTTAAATCTTTATTTAGTGAGACGATGTAACGTGTAATCGTTACTATTACAATACATTACTACAATACATTAAGCCTTACGTTATTTTATTACTGCTTATTTTGTAATAGTCCTGTTTCACATTATTGCTACATGTTTATTATTCTTTGCGTCTATTAACACCAATTTGCATGTTATATTTATAGTATGATTACGATAAGTAATACCTCAATTCCATGATCATAAATCTACTAATATTCTTACCCTTAATTACAAGAATGAGGAAATTTAAAATAATCATAAACAAAGGTGAAATATGTTTATTGTTGTAATACTGATTACACAATAATTTTAAATAATAATTATCGCAATAAGAATGAACGTAACACTTTAAAATTACAGTAATATCGTTATATTAGTTTGACCATATTTAAAACGCAAAATGTCAAATTAAACATAACTGTAAAATTTTAAGATTTTGCACATTGGTTTTAAAATTCAGTCTGAATTTGGTCGCTTGACTTCAACTCCATTTATATGAGTACTAATTGTAGAGGTATATAGATTTTTGCATTCAAATGTGCCTAGGTGTTTGTTTTCGCGCATAATAAGTCCTAACACACCAGTGATAATTCAATCAGTGTATTGCGTTGACCTACAAAAAGTGAGGAAATCCATAAGTACACAACAACAATTGTCTTTTGCAACGTAGATTATTACAATTTGGTTTGTTTATAACTGAACGGAATTCCCTTCTTTAACAAGCGCCATATCAATCCTACCGAGGATATTAAAGACAGAAATTCAACAAAATAGTTAGAAATGAGGCAAGGATAAGATAAGAAATACGTAAGAGAAAAAAATTGAGCATATTATCGGTTCAATATTAACTTATATAAGCACAACGAGTGAAACTCATGACCGGTCATATAATAACAAAATTACTTATATTGATGCTTGAAAAGGAATATAATAGCTAGAGCTTTAGTTCTGATTCATTTATTTAACAACAATAATTTTTCGAATAAAAATATGGAAACAAACTCTATTCTCTTTGGTTACCTAATTTATATTTTTATTTGAAATGAGAAATTATAATATATACATGATGCATTATTTAGAATAGTTCCCTTTGTTTTGGTTGTTAAAGTCATTACATATTGATTCTTGTACCCTGTAATTTCATCAGGGTGTTCCCGGGAGTTTGACCACAATGGCGAACACCTGAGGAAAGCGAGAGCATACAACAGCCGAAACATTGTAACATTAAAAGCCAAGATAAGGACATTTATCAGAGTAAATCAGAATATAAAAGCAAAGGTATAACATGATATCATCTAGATGTGAAACAAAAAATAAAATAAAATATGTTTTGTACACGACCGGAAAGAAGAGTAGGCTTAAATTTCGGCCATGTAACTGCAAATGTATTTGGTTCACTACTCAAATAATCATCTGGAAACGGGTCATTGCGTTTTGTGTAAGAATAATCGCTATGCGATAAGGGCAAACTTAATTCTCTGTGCGATTTATTCTAAAAGGTATATTCGAATTAAGTTAAAACTTAATAGATAGCGTCATACTGTCAGGTCCCTAACACATGTATTCTAAGCTAATCCCACTCTTAACCGTACCGCACTTAATTAGTTTCTTACTTTTCTTTCCTGGTTAAGAGATTGGGTGGGGAATATAAATTGAAATAGAAGTAATTGCCTTCCTATTTGCAGAGAGCAGAGAACGAATCGGAAAAACTCTTCATAGTAAACCTTGCCAAAAGTACACTTAACTGACCCCAAAAGATAAAATCCCATAACACTGTATGTATATACGAATATGATTTCGAGTCGTAACGTTTATCTCTTTCTGTATATCTGTGACTAGTGGTTTCTCCATAGGCAATTTTCCCCTATTCATTTATCATTCAAACATTTCTAACAACCATAATAAAAGTGGACTTATATATACTTGACAATAATCGTTTACTATTTACTTATTATATATATAAACATTCTTTTCATATTTATTTATTGACTTCTAATATACATAATTTATACAGAAATTATGAAAGTAGTCAATTATAAGTATAAGTGGTCAATTTGAAAACTAAGTCTTTATTCCGATGCCAAGTATAAAATATGTAGGCGCGTGTTATATATATATATATATATATATATATATATATATATATATATATATATATATATATATATATATATATATATATTAGCTCTGAATTTAGATTGAGCTCTCAGGATTTCATCCTCCTTGGGACTACCCATACGGATTACCAAGTTTCTCGTAACTTAACTCTCTCTCTCTCTCTCCATATATATATATATATATATATATATATATATATATATATATATATATATATATATATCAAGATTATATTCTCAATAATTTTAATTTGATGAAGTGATCGAATTTTCTGGTAATATTCCTTTGATTTCTAGGTTAACCTTTAGACTGATATTAATAATTCGATAATTCCACCTTGGACCACCTGGACGTGGTCTAGATACTTATCATGCAACCTTCCTAGAGACGCTGTGAACAGGTTAATAGGAGTAGATAGGCTCGCTTATCGCTCGTCCTACATCCCTTCCATGTTTGTTGAACAGGAATAGAGATGTAACCCTTTTTATTTCCTGTTTAGGATATAGTTTACCGGCTCTTTCTTACAAGGCCATTGTGATTTAACAGTCTTAACTTTTTGTTGATCTGACCGATCAGTGACTGCGACTCTTCATTATGATGGTATCGGTTGGCAGTTTTCTGGTTGCTGCATCCAAATGGTAATAAGGAGCCGGGACTCTTTGGTAGAGACTGTTCTGATAAACATAATATCGGCGAATTTGTAGTGTCTTGTCACAAATGCTAGTTAACCCTGTATGTATGTCCTGTGGACAATTCCTTATACTTTATTATTAACCAGTTTGTATATTGGCGACAGATAGTGATACTTATTTACGCCTTTTTTGTCCTTAAGACAATATTCTCGTGGCAGATACGATAAAAATAAATACGAGAAAACCATTAAACAAAAAATCACCAACTCACCTACCTTCCCCCAAAAACCTTTCCTTCTCCAATATCCATGGTATCCGTTCCAATTTCTTCAATGTGTAATCGTTTCTCTTAAAACGATAGCCACATGTCTTCGCACTTTGCGAAACCAAATTTTTACATCGCTACCAATGAATTCTCTGTTACAGACTATGTTTCTCTTTGCCGAAAAGATTCTAGCATACATATGCATGGACTCGGTGTTTATATACGGACAAAAATCATCCAATGGCAGTTGGCTTTGTCTCTTGAGTCTCAAGATGATTCTTTCATTTGCTTTTGACTTTTGTTATTGCACTCTGTTCGCTATCTATTTTACCTTTATCGCTCTCCATTTTCTCAGGACTGCAATTAGATAGCATTTCCGACAGCACAGAAATCTCTCTCTCTCTCTCTTTACATTCATCTATGAACATTTTTGGTTTTGGTAATTTTAAATGCTAATCTCTTCAATTGCTCTATATTTGAACTTACGTTGTTCTTAATTTTCATCAATGCCATTCCTGATGACTTCAGTTCTAAACTAGCTATCAGCTTTTGATGGCACAACTATTTACTCTTGTCTGATCGGTTCGATATCGTCAAATTGGCAGCTGATCTCTAAAATGACCTAAATATTCTATAATCGCATCATTTATATCCTTCCTCTTCGGTAAATTATTTTCTCATATCAATAATAGACCTATTTAATTTGTTTAAATGCTAGTTTCGATTGTCAGTACCAAAGCAGTTATATTTTATCACCCATTACAAAAACATTATTTCTAACAGGCAATTGTACAGATAGTGAGTTATTCATTTAAAGTGTAAATGGTTAAAGTAATCCAATTCTAGTGCTTCTGATTTACAGTTTTGCGTAGGGTTCTATTTAAAATATGTAAGTATATTTCAATAGTAGATCCATGTAAAAATCCACACAGCTCTACTTCCTATATTTAACATTCATCTTTTAAGTTATCTCCTGGATTATTATAATCTTATCCAGAAAAAATTGGTTTCAGTTGCGACTGGTTTTTCCTTTTTTTATTTTTCAGTGATTTACCGATAAACACTGGCTGCCATTATTACCAATTATTTGAATCGTTTTCTATAGATTTACAAGGTTTTCTTGTAGCCGTTATAATTGATAACATCATTGTTATTATTGAAGTGACTTGCACTTTTATCCCATTCATTTCTGTATAAATTATTATAACTAAAACTAATATAAATGCTGCATTTTTCTCGTTCATTATTATCCATCATCAGAAGAATCTGTCATATTATATTAATATTGAAGGAGACAAAATGGCAGAGCAGTAATTGTGGGTTATGCGCAGTTAGAAATGAACCGTTAATTATATAAGAAGCCATAAATCTGTCAGAGAAGGGATATAAAAATACAGCCACTGAGAATTGTGCAATTGACTAGGCTTTATAAATGACACCTGAAGCATTAAGAAAGTCCTAAGAAAAAATAATTAAAATTTAAATGGATTTTGAAATCCAAATTGATCCCCTCGAAGACAAGAGATTGCCATCATAAAAAGAAAAATACCAGCACTTAATGGATATATCAGATTACAGAGTGAAATTGAGATACCTTAAAAATATCTGAATATTGACAGAGTATGAAAAATATGGAATAGGAAGTTGACAGTTTTTCTCACGTAAAAAGTAATATCATCAAAAATAATGATTATGAAAGATGAATATCAACCATAACTACAACAATTATTTTAGTGGGTCACTATTGCAGATGGTGAAATTAGAATAAAAACAGAAAATTCTGACTTCAAAACGCAAACACTATATTGTTTTCTATATGATTTCAATATATGTTACAAGCATCATGAACATGGCTGTTTGAGAAAATGTTACGGAAGAGGACATTGGAAACAATGCAACTCATTTTATTCAAGCAATTTCTTACCGGACTCAGTACTTGTAGTAACGTTAATGTTAATATGTCAGAAATGTTTTTAGTTCTAACATAGAAGATATTTTCCAAGTATAAATATCCACCTGAACATAACAAATATTTTCTCCTTGCATTGATATGTACTTGTGTGTTCATACCTACATTAAATGGCGTTCATGGAAGCGACCGTGTCTCTCTGGCTATGTCATTTATTCGCTATCACAGCTTTTATGTTTATATCCATCAAAGTCGTCTTATAAATTTTACGTTGTCATCATGTTATGCAATTGACTACAAAGTTAAGTATATTTAACAACTTATCTGTCCA
Organism: Acanthosepion esculentum; assembly: GCA_964036315.1. Lineage (NCBI taxonomy): Eukaryota > Metazoa > Mollusca > Cephalopoda > Sepiida > Sepiidae > Acanthosepion > Acanthosepion esculentum. Next base: position 90,770,062 of record OZ038491.1, read on the forward strand.
TGATTATCTTTAAAGCAAGTCTCTTAGAATTACGTTTTGATTCTGTCATAGATTCCATATTAACACCAAACCAATCAGAGCACTGAGATCAGTCAAACTGTCTGATTTGACAAGTGTTTGATTTTTGTTTATAGTTTTCACCTTACAAACGATATATCTACAAACAAGAAAAAGATCGTGATTTCAATGTATTGTTCCTCACAGACTGAATGTTTTACTTTCCTTCCTCTCTCTGCAAAATCATTCCAGTTTACTCTCACAAATTCATTCAATGAGCTTTGTCACGCCATCACATAATCACTTTACCGTTTTATTCTTACAGCCTTTGAATTCTTACTTTCACAATATTTTACATTTCTTTCTTTTTTGGCATTTTACCATTCGAAGCATTTTCGAAAATTTCTTTCCTGATTGCTCACACATTTTTTATCTCACGTAACGTACAATCATCGTTTTTCCTCTCAACGAAAAAACATTATTTGTTTGAGAATTTACACGCCTCACTACCATTTCGTATTTTTCTGTTTTCTTTCATTTGTTTTAATACAATTCCTATCAAACTGTCTCATCTGCTAAATTCTTTCTGATTAACACCTGACCTCGAGTCCATGCAACCATTTTATTAGAAGCTTCGGTTCCATTTCCAGAGCTCTGATAACTACTACCACGATTGACAGCTTCCTGTTTCACAATTTCTTCAGCTCCGTGGCAAGATCGAAATACTTATATATTTCTTTTTTGTTATTACAGCGAATATCCACTATCATGCATGTTCTTATTTATGAGATGATTTTATGATCAACTGGAATATAAAAACTACATACGTTTTTATATTACGATCACTGGCAGAGATTTGGATCTGTTTATGTACCATTACAATGTTTGCTGAAAATATATCATATATATTCTTGTATTCGTTCTGGGTTAAATTGCCACAATTACTTATTGATTGACACATTTTTATTTCTACACGATGTTATTCTTTTGTTTCATTTATCTTAAACCTTTATATCGTTGGTTCTTAGGACATCGTGTACAGTTGAAATTAAGAACGCTTTAGGTTCTCACTAAATGGACATGTTCACATTGATTACCTACAATTCCCCTATTTTAGAGCAGTCTGGATCTATTTTAGATTTTTTTCTCTCCCTTCTTTTGATAAACATCCTACCGTATCATATTTCGGATGTAAAACCCTATCAAGTCACATCAGTTTTCTTGTTACTGATCCATATTTTGTGAATTTCTATCTAGTCTCGTTTAAGAAGTGTCCAGAATACATGATAATATAAAATGCATAGTTAATTGTTGATTTATGTTTCTGTTGTTGCATTTACTTTTTGATATTTTCTTGTTATTCTGACATTTTGTTTGGTGACGTGTACCATAATCATTTTCTGTTTCCAAAATACCTACGTACATACGTCGATGTAAACTTTCTTCTCATTAATATTCTGATGATCCTCTTGTTAGTAATTAATTTTACTATTTCACCTTTACACTTGTTAATTACTAGAATTGGTTCTTTAATATCGATACTGACTTGTCACGGTCTATGTCATTACATGCTATGTGTATTCTAAATTAGATTACATGTATTGATAATAAATACTTCACAGAGTTATTAGGATTAAAATGGTACTAAATTAATTATAAGACGACACAGCATTACTTATTAATGATCATCTACTCGTTTCCAAGAACTTTCATCTGCTCGGGTGGCTGGTCAATCTCCACTGAAGACGCCTGCTCAGGCACATTTGTGTTTCTTGAACACCCACAAATCTTTGGTTTATATTGAAAGTATGCTGAGCTGACCTTAGTTACATCTAGCATGTTCAACTGTTTGAATAAGACCATGTTGACTTATGACTTCGGGCTAACTCGACGCCTTCTGAATAGTTTCGTTTACCCAATTTCACTCACAAGACTTGGGTCAAACCCAAGGTATGGTATAGCTTGCAGGAACTTTCTAACGCTGTGATCACTTCTCCAGGAAGAAAGAACTTTCTAACAAATCGCTGATTGTGAGATTCGAACTCGGGACCGGAAAACCGAACGTTCTAACAAGCCTTAACATACTTACATAACAAAGTAAAAATTATTTATTTTCTGTAAACATTATTTAATATTTATAAATATAAAGACCAAATATAAATTATTTATGGAAATATGCGATAATGACCAAAAATAAAAAAATAGTTATATATTCACTACTAGATTCAATATTAAGAAAAAATAAATAAAGGGGAAAAGTAAAACACCAAGTTTATAAACACGCAGAGTATAGCATTAAAATCAATTGACGAAAACAGATATGCCACGTCCCCTGATTCAAAATATAACCGGAGAAAGCACTAATATTCATATTCTTTAAACAATTTCACATTTAAAACTTCGTGTTCATTGAAGCTAAATATATTTCGAAAACTATAAATTTGTAAAATCCCTTTACATTTGCAGCAACCACCTCCCTTTCATTATTCAGTACTCAATGGATATAAAAATATCCCAAAATTTTAAGGAATCCTTATTCTCGCACAAAAGCGACATTTATATATAACAACTCATAATTGACAAGAAACGCTCACACAAGAATTCTGACAAAAATCACTCTTGACTGTACCAAAGCAGCGAGGAACGGATAAAGCCCCAGATTAAAACAATCATAGCTGCCTCCCTTGAAGGCGGTTTTCTTTTTTATGGTGTACTTTAGGTACCGTTGTGTTCTGCTCATTAGCTGTGTATACAGCAAGGATTAAAATAAGTTGCATTTTATTATTCTTTCCAATATAGACATCTTCGAAAATACTTGCGTTTAGGCTAATAACCATTTACATGCATTTGAAGATACGTAACAATTGTACATTCTTACAAAAAAGAGATCTATTTTAAAAAGTCAATAAGAAGATCAAATTCACACATACAAAGAGCGTGCTTTTTAAGTACAGGCATATAAAACTTACTGATAAACATTGTAAGCAACAAATTGTAATGGGTGAATGGTACTGCTTCATTAATAACACTGTCTTGCAGATTTGCTTAATGTTTATGCATCTATATGGACGAAATGTTCATTCGTAAATACATCGTCTTTCCCTATGCACAGCGCAAAATTTCCCTATGAGAAGAAATTGTACTATAATCCATGGCAAAAAAATCAGCTATTTTTCACATGCCAGATTTAATTTAACGTTCATTCCTAAATTTAATATTTGCGTACTTTTGGAAGCATACACTTATTTTGTTGCTGTGGACAAATATATTTTCTATAAAGAACAAGCTTACAGAAGTCGTAGGAAGACAGCGATTTCGAGTTCATATTTCAAAGGATCTTTTTCTGTTGGTATCTCCAATAATGCTTTTTCAATTGTCTTAAGTTAGAACATAAAATTATGCCCGGTAGAAAATTGGGTTGTTTCATAAAAGAATAACCTCTTTTCAAGCAAGTAATGCATGCTAATAAAATGAAGAGTGCTCAGAAACATATAAAGTTATTCGTTAAATCAATATTCAGAGACCCAAAGAAGAATACTTTGCAACAGAAGACATAAATTAGGTGGTAGAATAAGGAGTTTTCATTTTTGGGATGTAACGAGCACGTGTACGTTTAATTTTGATTTTATCGCTAATCATGACGTATATCTAAAATTTTTGCGTCCGAGGATTTGGAATGTTTGGTTTGCATTAAAGAGATATAAAAATAAATCAAATAAGTAAGAACAAAAATGAAAAATAAAACTGGGTCAAGTTGAGCAGGCGCTTGTAATAATGTACGCCTCAGATATTATAATAAAAGCAGTCGCTTGTAGTAATGTACGACTCAGATATTATAATAAAAGCAGGCGCTTGTAATAATGTACGCCTCAGATATTATAATAAAAGCAGTCGCTTGTAATAATGTACGACTCAGATATTATAATAAAAGCAGGCGCTTGTAGTAATGTACGACTCAGATATTATAATAAAAGCAGGCGCTTGTAATAATGTACGCCTCAGATATTATAATAAAAGCAGTCGCTTGTAATAATGTACGCCTCAGATATTATAATAAAAGCAGGCGCTTGTAATAATGTACGCCTCAGATATTATAATAAAAGCAGGCGCTTGTAATAATGTACGACACAGATATTTTATAATAAACGTAATTAAACAAGATGTGCTGGTCAGTTGGTTAAAGTGTTCTGCATGATGAATCCTTCAAAAAAGAAAACATTTCGTTTTTTCCTGGAAAATCTGTAAACAACAAGCGAAAAAGAAACAATGAAACTGTTTATTGAATTCATGGTGATAGTCATTTTCTTATAACATCTACTCAAAGATATTTTGTCCCATTTAATAGAAATACATTACGCCTTCCTGACAGAGATTATGATAACTGGGTAATGTATTAGAACTGTAGTTATCAGAAGAAGCATCGTCCGAATATGTACCAACCTATCTTCTACTAATCCTGTATAAAAGTCAGTTTTCATAAAGATAGAAGTACGTGCATGGGTAATACACTATTAAGCTTCTGTGAATGAGTAAATATTAAAAATTAATGAAAGTAAGTGCCAGTGAAAATAAATATCACACCAAGACGTACAAAAGAAGACACAATCATAAATATATATAACGAGTTGATTACGCGTATGAAGTAAAAATTTGTGTAAACTAAGAGCAAAACATTCTTGTAAAAGGATAAACCTGTATTGAAATGTAGGAATAATATACATATATTTTTATGTTTGTTTCTTCATAAACAATTTGCACCATACTAATGCGGGAAAAATATTGAAGGGCTTATCTCTTTGTTACATAAAAATATGCACACGTGATTTACCTGTGATTTCAGTACACTCGATACATTAATATATGGATAAAACACTTGCACATAGGTACGTATATTTGTAAGTACGGGTAAACACACACACACACACACACACACACACACACACATATATATATATGCATATATCGTTGAACAAATACACACATATATATATAAATAGACTTTATACATGTATATTTGTTCATATATATATATATATATATATATATATATATATATATATATATATATATATATATATATATATATATTTATGTATGTATGTATGGCCCAGACAAACTTGCCTGTGTATACACTCATTGCTAATCAAATTCTACAATTGTCCTCGCTTCTAATTGAACATTGACAAATATAAAAAGATAAAAATCACACCAAATGAAAGCATCTGTTCAATGTCACATATAAATACCAAAATCCTGATGAAATAAGTGAAAATGAAATAAGCTTCTACGAAACCGAAGCCAAATTAAGTTATTTTCACTAGAAGAGATGAATCTAATAAATTTCTTTTTGCGTTATTTCCAATAAGAATAGGTCAAAAGCCTTCGCTTACGAACGGGTTGTGGAGAAAACATTGAAAATAGCAGCTAATAAAATATTTACAGTTAACAAAATACTTAATTTACTTCGCAGTGTGATAATTAAATTGATTAATTAAAGATAGACGGCGAAATTGATTTTTAATCAAATAATCATCTACAGAAATAGACGTGAATATTTCGCCACACAAGCTGCATATTTTAATAAGAAAATGCATCAATAATAATAAAAGTTTATGGTGTCTTATGATTGAAACTGATCATTTCTTTCTAACTTTCGCTTTACTATATTTTTTATACATCAGCTTATTACAATGAGCGGCCAGAAAAATATCTAAATATTGAAATCAGATTCTTGTTAAGTTCTTTTGAGATCCTGAAACAAATTTTCATCATTAATTTTTTTTGATTTGATCAATATATTCATGAGCTTTTGTCAGAACATTAAACATTTAAAAACTCATAGGTATACTTAACGAAGAAATGAATGCGCAAGACCGTATTTTGAGAGCTTCGATAAGATGTCGCGTTACTGGCCTTCTACTAAATCTGACATGGGTAAGTCAGATTTGATTTTCTTGAGCATTTTTCCAATTGACCTTTTCTTTTGCATTTTACAAAATCTTGTATTTTGATTACATTTTTGGTAAGCAATACATTGAAACCTAAAAGTAATTGAAGGAAATATAGATGGACATTTTAAAGATGAAGCATTACTATTTGTAGTTTTGATATCAAACCATTAATATATTGGGAACGTCTTGAACGAATTATGCTGACTGGATAATAACATTTCAATAAATATTAAATGTTCTGACGTTATTCTATAGCGCTGCTTGTGTCAACTTGCAGAACATATATTTGAAAAGTTCAAAATCCAATCGCTCGAACAGAGAAACGATACATGAAGCAAATATTAGAATAAAGTCAAGGGGGAAAGATTAAATAAAATTAAAAATAAACTGTTTGCTCTTCTGGGTTAACCCATTAATGTGGAGTATGAACAAAAAGAATGAAATTATAACGTAAAAATCTGAGGCAATACAAAGTTAACGACGACGTGTCCGAGATCCACGATTTCGTATTATGATTCCACATTTTTCATTTTCAAATTTAGCGAAGTAGCCAATAAAAAAAGAAATATTAAAAATAACTGATGCTATTTTATGATATCATAACTGGTACTTATACAAGCACCGCATTACAAGCCTTAAAGACATAAATCCTTTTTATTCCGAATCCATGGTGTAGATCTTTGCCCTATTTTTCGTCTAAGTTTCCTCCTGGTCTCATCTCCGTTTCCGTCATGCTCTCTCTCTCTCTCTCTCTCTCTCTCTCTCTCTCTCTCTCTCTCTCTCTCTCTATCCCCGTCTCTCTAGTGGTCCACCAGAGTTCATATGTTTCGGTTTACACCTGGAACACGACAGCTACGCTAAAATTTCCTTCCAAATCAGACTTTGTTCTGTTCTGCGGACATTTCTAAGTCAGACGCGTGCACATGCACGGCGATCGAGGCAGAATATTCTGTTACACAACGGCTCTCAAATTTAACATTTCATTTTGGTTCCTTAAAATAGATACTGTCTCCTTGTAGAATCAGTCATACATGTTGCTTCACATTTCACCAAACTTCGAGAGAACAAAATACATGAATGCATAAGTATGGAAAACTTTGATAAACTTTCCTTGATTTTCATTTTATATTCGATTAAGTACATCGAATGAAAATGATACATATTATTTTAGCAGAGATTGCATGCATCAAAATTCCACATACATAACAGATATTAGACAATGATCGTTAAAAATACCATTGAAAGTATTTGAATTTATTTCATATTCGAACACGTATTACAAAAGAGCCGTGAATTCACTCATTCCCAAATACTACTTATATATTGGTGTTCGGTTACCTAGTCTCCACGCCGAAATCTGAAGCATCAGCTTCATTTAGGCAATGCCAAATTTGAATTTTCAACAGACGACCTTGAAACTATAACCCAGGA